>QEPC01012954.1:306600-318491 GCA_003113815.1 Sphenodon punctatus | reverse complement strand
TGCCCACACGCTCCGAGGGGGCTCAAATAGCTCTGTTTCGACACTCGAGGCTCCCAGTTGCCCGTCAGGATAGTATGTGGGCCGCTCAGTATGCTTTCGCACCAAGAGCTTCGGCCCCTATCATCATAGGGCACAGAGCAATTCAAAGGGAAAAGGCTCACACATGCATCACATTCAAAAGCCACAAGGGGGAGCACTGGTGAGGTGGAGGTGAAGGGAGCAAGGTTAAGGAACCCTGGGAAGGAGGGAAATGGAACCAGGACTCTCACACTGAGGGGGAAAGGGATAGGGAAATTGACCCAGGAGGGGAGAGGGGCAGAAGCACCCTGGCCCGCAGGCCCTCGCACCCGTTCTTGCTTACCAGGGACAAAAGGGGTAAGGGTCCTATCAACACACAATTGCTCAGGGCTATACACAATTAACAAGGGGGTATACAGGAAGACACAGTACAGGGAGAGGGGAATACAAACGGAAACACGAAAGGCAAGGCAATAGCAACACACGCAAAGGCAAGGACTTAGCTTTCAGGCAAGGGGCCAGTCTCCACAGACACACAAGCTCTGTTCACCGGCACAGAGCTCAGCAAACTGCCAGCTTATGAAGGTCTAGCCCCGCCCCCTGCACGCGCCTGCAGGCGCTCAGATCGACGAGGAGGGGGGCGTGGTCTCATTGCGTGCTCCACAGGCCCCTGCCGAGGTGCGGCTTGCAAAGGGGGCGGAGCCACAGGCGGCGTCGGCGCGATGCTTGGCTGTAGCTGGGGCTGCAGCCACAGCGGGACGGGGCTTCCTTGCCGCGGAGTGCGTCGAGGTGCGGGGAGGCGAACCCGACTGCTGACAGGCATAGTCTTTCAGAAATGATCTATGCTGCAATTGGTCAGATTCAGCATGAGTTGAGCGCCACCTGTGCTCTAACTGCCTACACTCCCACTTCATCTGCCTCAGGCCCTCTGTATTCCACGGGGACCTGTGTTGGTGCAGTGGTGGGAGTGGATGCTTAGGTGCCACCATGTTGATGGCCTTGGTCAGAATGCCATTCTACAGGGTGACTAGGTCATTAACAGAGCAGCCATCAAGGTCAGTAGTTAAATCCCCCAGTGTTCTCGAATCCCGTTGGATCCATAAGTCTCCGAGGACGGACCAACCTAACCATCACCACGGTGTGCATCACCCCGACAGGGAAATAGGAGGGCCGGGAACTGAGTGTTCAGGAGGTAACAATCCAGCCTTGACAAGGGTGTTATACCAACACCCCTAATAATTGGAACCCCCGTTTCCTGGCCAGTGCAAAACATAAAATCCAGTGTGTCTTCCTTTTCATGTGTTGGACCCACTACTACCTGGGATAGGCCCATAGTTGTCATGGAAGCCATGAACTCCTGCTCCGCTCCTAAAAGGTTGGCCTCAGCATGAATGTTGAAATCTTCCAAGACAATAAGTCTGGGTGATCTCAATACCACCTCTGAGATCAGCTCAACTAGAACAGTCAGGGAAGCCGCAGTGCAGGGGGGTGCTTAGTACACTAACATAATCCCCAATTTATCCCTGGCCAAATCAAACACAAGATGGAAACACTCCATACTGGATGTGTCAAGCACTGGATACCTCCGGAAGGACAAAGAATCCCTAAAAACAACGCCCCCCCCCCCCCCCCAGTCTATACTGATGCTGCACGGAATACCCAGCCAGCACCACCTGAGCCAGAACTGGCCCGGATGCCTTATTCAGCCAGGTCTCCATGATACACACAAGGTCAGTGGCTTCATCCAGGATAAGCTCCTGGATGTCAGTTGGTTTGTTAGCCACTGACCTCGCATTGAGCAGCATCAGTGTCAGCTCAGGGGCCCTACTGGCCCCCTGAATTGGGGGGGGGGGCAGGGGTGTGGGAAATGGGGACAGACACCAAATGCCTCCCCTGAAATTCTCGATGGAAAACCTTCCCCCTGTGCCATACCTCCCCATGCCCCACACAACTTCCACCACTGCTCCCTCTTCCACCAAATCCCTAAAGGGACAAATAACTTGGGAGGATCCTCCAGGCCCAGCACCCCAGGAGACAGAGTCGCAAGGAGGTAGAGGAGGACAACCCGCCCACCCCTTGCCCTTCCCCCAACCCAGCCAGCCTACCCCCTTCCCCTTCTCCCTATATGAAACCCCCTCTCTCCAGGGGACCCTGACCAGGGGACCCTCACCACCCTCCTACCCCATGCATGCACCCCTCTCACAGGGGGGCAATGACACTTCCTCCCCACCTTCCCCCATACCACCCCCTATGCCCATACCCTCCCCCCCACCCCAGGTCTAAAGGCCAGACTGAAGGGCACTGAGGAAATGTAAGAAGAGTCTTTTTCACTGAGAGAAGAGTTGGTGACAGGGTGATAATTGGAGAGAATTCCCAGATCAAGAAATATTTCCATTTGTTTGTGTAGGTTTTTTTATAGGATGTCCTTTTCCCCTGGTTTCTCCTCCTGCTTCTTCAGAGGTCATCCTGTTTTTCTACCGATATAAACTGATTAATTATATTTGAGGGAATAAAAAGAAACAATTTAAATCATCTTGGGGTTCCATCCTTTCACTATAAATCACAAGAATAAAGATGTCATAAAGTCCCTTTGATAGAATTACATCAAATTCCTAGGCTATGGGATAGATACCATTGTTTTTCACAAAAAGGCCTGCAAGTGGGAGGCACTTACAGGGGAGGGGGCTGCTCCACTGAAAATATTTTGTCCTCCCTGTCCAAATAACATGTGTTCCAGGTTTTTCTCCTCCATTCCTTAGTCTGAAGAAATTGCTCCCCTTGTCATGCAGTCTGTCCCCATGCCAGTGTCCTAGATACTGGCCTGTTAATGATATGATTCTGAACAGTACACAGGAGTCTTTTCCTGTGGTTCAAAAGCATCCATCAGGGTGAAGAGCTTTTTAAAAAGTTTTATTCAAAATAAAGTTCAGGCAATGCAAATTTCCAAACAAGCAAGCAAATCCACGGAGCAGCTAATGCAGAGGGAACCCTAGGCTATTTTGAAATGTCACTGAAGAACATCAGGCAGAATGCTTACATGGATACATGTGATGTTATGTTCAAATTTAACTTCTCTTCAACCACTCAGACTCTGGTACCTTGCAAGTTATTCTAAAAATGTTTCTAAAATTAATAACATTCTTCCCAAGCACACCCACATTTAAGTCTTGATCCTGTTCCTATATTGAAGACAATGGGAGTTTGTCACCAACTTCAGTAGAACAAATATTAGACTCATAATTATTATGTGCTTAAGTTTCCATAACAGCTTCTATTTCTGGGACAGCTTTATTGTTTTCTCTGTGAGCCTCAATTAGTTATTTACCTTAAAATAGCTACAAGCCAGCAGGACTTTCTTACTCATTAGCACACCTCACTATGTTTCAAGTGCCTAAAGAGGAGTAGAAGTCATACCCTTCCCCCCCATGCCACACCCCCAAGTTCAATTAAAGCAGGAATGAATCCGCATCCAGACAATGCAAAATACTATAATTTAAAAAATGCTCCATCCCCTCCATTCGGTCAATGTAAAAATGCTCCCTGCAATAATGAAAGCAAAAATGCCCCTCCCAGCCTGAATCTGTATTTGCATATATTTAGATGTGCCGATTTGTGTACATTTATGCATTCTTAAAACAGTGCCTAGAAAAATTGTATATATGGGTGATTTCAGACATGACGGGGCGCCTATTGGCCCCATCACGGAATCACCTTTTGATTCCCCACCGAAATCAAAACGTCACGTCCAACAGACGTGCTGGCTGATTCCGGTGGGGAATCTGGGGAGTGGGCGGGG
Source organism: Sphenodon punctatus (assembly GCA_003113815.1). Classification (NCBI taxonomy): domain Eukaryota; kingdom Metazoa; phylum Chordata; class Lepidosauria; order Sphenodontia; family Sphenodontidae; genus Sphenodon; species Sphenodon punctatus. The sequence continues at coordinate 314,677 of QEPC01012954.1, read as the reverse complement.
TTGCACAGCTCAACGTGCGGCCGCACAGCCCCGTCCCCCACGCTCCCGCAGCCACCCGCCCTCCTGGGGTATTTTCAGATGTTACGAGATCACGCTCAACCACGGTGAATCCCCACATGGTGATCGTGATCCCGTAATGTCTGTTGGGGAGAACAGAAGCTCCCCCCCAGATGTTCACCCCCCCGTGAATCCTAGACGGACCATCTCCGTTTGCATGTTGAACGTAATTCCCCCCCCGTGATCAAGGGGACCGTAATGTCTGTCCCCCTACCACGGCCCGGAATCAGCGGTGGGATTCAGGGCCATGGTCAATGCGGGCGGGCGCTGCGGCTGCATTGGCTGCAGCACCCGCCCGTCTCCCAAGAGGGCGGCCGGCCGAGGGAGTGTGGGGGGGCGGGCAACCAGACGTTACAGGACCATCCACCACCACGGGGGATTCACCATGGTTGAGTGTGGTAACGTAACGTCTGAAAATACCCTATAATAAAGCAAACTTCTAAAAAAACAAGTCACACCCATCTATACCCCCCCTCGCATAAATAGGACTTGAACCCCTGACCTACAGATTTTCACCTTACAGCTCTTCAAGTGCAGCTTGCAGTTTTAATTCAACCCATAAGGCGTACTTTATATACTGCCCACTACTTAAATAGCTGTTGAAATGAGCAATCACAATGAATTCTGGTTCTGTCAGAAACAAGTCATTCGCTTTCATTTGTGCAATGAGGAAGCGTACAGACTTTTTGCTATTTACGGCGCTTCAAGTCACTCACCCATGTGCCAATTATGCTTAAATGCTGCCTGCCTTAAATGGTGCTGTAAACTTAAAAGTGCTGTAAATTGACAGAAAGTGCCATAGATTGTCAAAAATATTGGAAATTTTGGAAAATATTGGAAATCCAGCTGATTATCTATCTATCCATCCATTCCTGCCTGTAGAGGGGCACAGGCCCAGAGGGTGCAGCGGGGAGAGGGTAGTCCAAGGTAGCGTGGTCTGTTTCTTGGATGTTATAGAACACACAGGCAGCTGTGACCATCAGGGGGGCTGACTCCATCCTGAAATAGATCCTCCCTGCAATGGATTGCCAGTGCTACTTGAGCATTTTACTAGATCTTTCTGTAAAAGGCTATTCAGATCCTAAAGGGATTATGGTAAATCCATTCTTCGCCAATGGGATTTTGCTCATTGGCCTCACAGGGTTTAGAACATCTCTAAGTTCCTGTTTCCTGCATCCCCACCCCTGCCTTACCATAGAATAAATGATAATGCATAAATACATCTTTCAAGGTTATCCAACATTGGTTAAAGATTTAGCGAGGATGCCACACAGTGCGTGTGACCCCTCTTGAAATATTCATACTTCGTCATCAATCTTTTATCAATTTTCTATCATATATCACCCTTGCTACTGACTTCAATCATTTTGGGGCTATTCATGAAAAATAGATATGTTTACCAACCCACCCTTCTACAATTTCCTCTTTTCCATGTAATTTAATCTCAATTATCCTGTTCAAATACAACCTTCCCCCTGCTCCCTAACCTAGGGACGCCTCTGCTCGAGAAGGGCACCACACATTCCCCATACAGGCTCTGTTTTTAGTGTGGGGTGGGAGCAGCACCTGTTCCAATTTCCTGTGGAGACTGTGCGGGGGAAGGTAGGACGGGGGTGACCATTACTTCCAGAGGCCAACGCGTCCAGGAAAGAAAAAAATGAAATAGAATTTTCCCCAACTCATCACAGAGTACCCACTTGTTCAGCTGGAGCAGGCTTCTGGCAGATTCAACTATATGCAGGGCTCTGTGCATTCTGAAAAAAAAATAAAATCAAATTTCTTGCAAGGAGAAAATCCAAATTCTGTAAGAGGAACAAATTTTGACTACAAATTAATATCTTGGCTGGCCATTCCATCATATTTGGATATCTTGCATCTTAAAAAGAAAAGAGACAAAACACATTAAGGGCAGGGTTATTTGGGATATGAGTGGACTACAGGATTAGGGTTGGGGAGCAGGGTCAGGATTGGGAAAGACTGGAATCAGGATTGAGGCCAAGGTGAGATCTCACAGGATTGGGTTCCAAGCAGGGTCAGGACTGGATCTGCGAGCAGTCAGGACAGACGCGAAATCTCATGGGATCAGGGCCAAGTCAAAAGACTGAATTGCGGTCTGGAGAAGCTGATGTCAAAGATGAGAGACAGGGGGTTCCAGCAATCAGGAGGCATAGGCCTGAAGCATGGGATCAGGAGCAGGACTATTGATAGGAAGGAAGCTCATTGTTCCACCCAGCTTTCCTGAAACTGCTGGATAGCCTGAAATACCAAGCTGGAGCCAATCAGCAGGCTGGGTGGAGCAATGGTTGGCCGCAAAGGCCTGGTAGACAGGGGCTGGGCCAAGGCATGGCAGTGGTGCTGGAGATCTGACCAGCACTTAAAATCCTGAAGATACTCTTTTGAGGCCAGGTTCTTGGCAAAAAAACAAGAACTAAATACCTCACAATCGAGGTATTTAATTCGCAGACTTTAAAAATGCGCCACCGCCGTAATATGCGCATATTAAGCCACTTCCGTCTCGTCTAATTAGATCAGGCGGAGGTTTCAAAATATGCGCCATGGCGATGCGCAACGGAGCGCCGCTCGTCTAAAAGCGGCCTTAGCTTTCCAACATTGGGATTGTGGCCTAGGCCTACTCATTTTTGGTAGCTGCAGTAGGATAGGAGGTCTCATGGCCTCAGAATATGTGCCAACAGCTCACAGTCCGACTCAGTCCCAACACTCCACTCTGTCTCACGGTGCTTGCCTCCTGTTGGCTAGGACATAGCACCCCCATTGAGTCAGGAATTCTGTACAGCTTCAGGCAATGGAGCTGTAAGAATTTGGCTATCATCACAGTTCTCAGGACCCTGACTCTGTGGAAGACTCTTTTACCTTAGTTGCCACAGCTTTTGCCTGAGGGATCCTAGTTATGCCAGTTCTACTCTTGCCTGCACACTGACTGTCAAAAGGGATTTCACACACAGGAAAGGCTGAGGCGAAGTGGAGACTTAGTAGCTCTGCTGTGGCCAGCAGAGGACAGGAGTCATTAGCATAACTGGCTTCCTAAGGATTCTCTCAGTCAGGGAATCCCGAGGATACCACACCAGCTCATGCAGCTCCCTCAGCCTATGGGTGTAACTGGGAAAAGACATGTGGCCATTGTGGTTCTGTGCTTTGGTGACTGGCACAGCTCCCTGGGGTAATGTTTTTGCTTTTCTGGCTTAATTTAGTGGTAGGATCAGTGGCATCCATGCCAGCATGACCCTTTGCTTTCTCTGCCCTGCTCTGAACACATACCAAGAAACTTAACACACAAAGAAATCCACGTAGCATCTTCCTTTGCTTCCACGTTCCAATTGAGTTACATACCTCCCAACATTTTGAGTGGCCAAAGAGGAACAAGCCATGCACCCTCAGTGAATAAGCTCCACCTCTCACATACTTACAAGTGCACATGCACACACCTCTCAACATTCTCAGTGCATAAAGAGGGACAGAAGCTCTCCTGTTTATCATTCCCCTTAGTTTCTTCAGTCTTGTCATTTCATCATTGTTTTCTCAAGTGTTTTTCTTGGGAGGAAAGGCGGCAGAGGGTTGAATACTGGTGTTTTTGTCTCGCTTTCCTGAAAGAAGGACTTTAACTCCCTGAAAGAGGGACAGTGGGATTCAGCACCCAAAGAGGGACTGTCCCTCCTAAATAGGGTCTGTTGGGTAGGGCTGGCCTTAGAATTTGCAGGGACCAGGGCAAAGATACGTCATAGGGTCTCTGATGGCTCTTCCCCTTCCTCCCGTGGTTAGGGTTGTTACCTTTTTCTGTTTGACTGTGAAACTCCCATATTGGCCTATGGTTGTCTCGGGGTCAAACTGAAAAAGGTGGTAAGTGGCGCCACCCACTCAGGGGCACTCAGGGGCCCTAGAGGTGGTTGTGCTTGCTGGGAGGGAATTGGCTCCCTGCATCCTGCTCTGGTGAAAATGGGGTTTAAAATAGTGGGGCCTGAGACAGTCTCCCTGTGACAAGACCAGCCCTGATCTTGTGGTGGGGAGGTATGGAGTTAACAAGCCCTCTGCCTGCCCAGGCTATTGATGGGGGCTCCATTAGGTAGCACTAGCACTTACCACCTGTGGCAGTCGCATAGAAATCCAAAGCAGAATCTTTGGCCCTTTTCCACAAGGACCTGGGAGGAGCCGTGGTGCTGGGGGGATGGGCGGAGGCTACAGCGCGTGTGCAGCACGGGGGCGGCCGGTCACACGGGCACCCACCCACCTCCACGCACTTCCACCCATCTCCATGCATGGAGACACCTCTGTTTTCCCCAATACCTCCGTGCATGGGGGACTGATGGAGGTGGGTGGAACCTGGGAGTATGCACGCACGCACCCCACCCATCCCAACCGGTGGTCACACGGACCCCCCCAGTCGCCCACCCAGTTGCACATGGGGGGGGATCCATTTAAAAAGGGTCTTTATGTTTTGTTTACAAAGTGGGAGTGGATTTCACGTTTGACTGTACAGGCCTCTTTACCCACAGAATTGCATTTAACATGAACAGGCCTAACCCATATCAGTTGCCTGTTTTAGATTCCTCTATCTGTTTACAAGGACAATAAGGAGGGGAGGCGAACTCCTCAGGTAAGGATGTCTCTGAACTGTGAAGTTTCTGCAAGTCTTGTGATGAACAGGCTTTGAGAAACTCTCCCCACCCCTTCTAAATAGAAGAACTGAGGAAATTTTAAGCTGTATCAGACCTTACCCTTGACACCATCTGTTATATGACAGAGGGGGAAAAATAGATTCCTTTTTATTTTTAATTGAGTCGCCTAAATGCCAATCTTGTTTCCTGACTTTCTGAAATTCCCTCTTTTAGTGTGTAGTTCCCTCTGGTTCAGGACAAAAATTGACTTCATGTCATGAATGAAGTAATTAGTTCCTTCTATAAATGAATATGGCAATTATTTTTCCTTTCGAGAAGCAAGAGGTGGTGGAGAGGAGTTAAAATGTTGTTTCTAAATTGGTGCAGCTTAGCAAATTTGTTCTTCCCATTGGGAGAAGTTGGGAGAAGGGCGTGATAAAAGGGGGTGGAAGAGAGGATCACAAACTGTGCGTTGGGACCCCAAGTGAGGGTCATACAATATGTGAATGGGCTCACTTGTCCAGATGATATTTGAGATACTTTGCATGCCTGTTGCTGTCTAGGTTTGCAGGGTTCTAAAGCCTCAAAATGGGAAATGTAGGTTTCAAAAGTGCCCACTGTCAGAAGGTGTTCGTTTTTAAGTGAGCAAGGCTGGGGGTGGGTTGGGATCCGTGGCTGCTGAGTGGCACTGCCGTAGAGCAGCCTGGCTACTGTTGCAGCTGCCTTGCACTCCCCTGACATGGACACGGGGGGCGGGGGGGAATAAGTGTGCCGGGCTGGCCTTTGAAATTGACATGTCCCGGCACGAGCACTGGGGAACTTGGGCTCCCCAGCTCTCACAGCCAGTTCCTGTGACTTGCAAAGGCCGTGTTCCTCACCCACAGTGCCTACGAGTGGCAGACTGGTCTGCTGGTGTGGCTGGCTGCCGCTATTCATACAGGCAGGGGATGCTTGGCTGCTGGTTGCCACGCACCTTTTTGCCTTGCCGTGCACAGAGCACTCTGGATTTCTCAGTTGTGCTCTATGAGTGGGTGCTGTGTGGCTCATGGAAGCACACATTCCTCCACTCCCCCTTCAAATGGGCGGTCGGATTAGTGGCTTCTGGGTGGCCATGAGCGGTAGCATCTCATTTAAAACACCCAGAGACAGGATGTTGGGCTAGGCAGACGACTGGTGTGACCGGGTGTTGCACTTCTTATGTTCTTAAAATGGTCACACAGGCCAAAGATTTGGGAACCACTGGAGTAACAATTGCCATCTGTGCCTCTTGCCACTTTCTATGTGTTGCATTTTTACATTTCTAAAAGTTCTGCTTATTTATTTTCTTCTTGACCACTTCATGAAGCAACGTGGAGTGTCTTAATACAAACATGTGTCCAGAATTTCCCTGCTGGAAGGTGAGAGGGAGGGGAACGTAAGGTTATGATCATGGTTACCAACGTGTTTTTTCCTTAGGAAACAATTACTTTTAAGACCAACAAAAAGAAAGTCCCACGATCGATCCACTTGCTCCTCTTCTGAGTCCCATTCATCAGCCCAGTGTTACTGACGGGGCAGAGAATCTTGTTTCAGCTGCCTAATATAGTCATGTGTTTGACCACAGCTCCTTGGCAGAAGATGATTTGCCAAGGGTCACCCAGGAAGCTCATATTAGCTGGAGCAGGACTTGAATCCATGGTTCTAGCTCAGTTTATCTATCTCAGCTCTGAGCTGCAGTCCCTCATGTTTCTCCGTTCCCAAGTGCTACACAGCTCCGCCAGTGGAACTGTTGTAGGTGTTTTTAGACAGACCCAGGGGAGATCACCCCCAGGTCTGCTCTGAGGGTGGCGGGTGGGGGGAGGGGAGTTAAACGGAGCCCACCACCGCAGACCACAGTCCGTCCATGCATGCCACTCTCCTGCACCATAGAGCTGCGGGTGGATCGGCAGCCACTCTAGGCTGCCACCCACAGTTCTACAGTGGTTGCTGGGTAACCCACAGCTGTGAGTGGAGCTGTAGTGGCCTGCCACCTTTAGACAGACTGCTCCTCTGCCCCGGCCAGTGCTCCGGGTTTGGGCAGCCTGCTCCACCCGTAGTGCTCTGGGATGTTCCTGCCCCACCTCACCCCAGTGTGGCCTGCCTTTAAGCCAGGGGTGGGAACCTTTTCCCTCTCAGGGGCCACTTTGAAAGCTTGCACAAGCTCTGAGGGCTATACAGAAATTGGGGCAGGGGTGCTTAAGGGATGCACTCAAGGAAAGGAGAGCCCAGATCATGGATCTGTGCCATGGAACTGTCCACTATCCTTGTTTGCATGCCCTCAACTCTGCTCCCTTCCCTTGAGCTCAGTTTTTCAGTGGCTGTAGGTAAGAACTGGATCCAGGGGCCAGATCCAGGAAGTGGAAAGGGGGCTATATAAAAACCTGCAGACTGCATTTGTCCCCTGAGCCTGAGGTTCCCCACCCCTGCTTTAAACACACAACCCACCAGGAGGTGGAGTAGAACATGAGCAGAGCAGGTGTCCATCTAAAAACACACTGTGTCACAGTTGTGTGACCCATAGCTTCATTCCCTTCCACAGTTCCAGTTCTGCAGCTCCAAAGAACCTAGCCAATTCTCCTTAGTCCAGATATACTATATCCCTTCTATTATAGACCTGTGTAATCCTGAGGAAAAAGTAATAACTGTGCTTAGTTTGTTGTGGTTTTACACTGGGAACCAATGTCCACTAGGGACTAGGTTGAGAAACTGAATTCATTTTCATGTGTCCACACTGAACTGGAAGCTGAGGGTGATTTCAGACGTTACGAGATCACGCTCAACCACAGTGAACCACGCTCAATCCCGCGGCGGGGCCAAAGAGCCCTGAATGTCTGTTAGGCGCGTGCCAGATGTTCATCACGCTCAATACCCACATGGGGTCAATTCCAACCACGCTTCCCGGGCTCCCCGGCGCAAACTCCCAGGAAGCGTGGTCAAAAAGATCCCCACCGGGAAACAACAAAAAGTAACATCTGGACGCCAATCCCCGGGCGGAACCAACAGAAACGAGCCCCAGCCGTGGACAATGCACGCAGCATCGCTGCCAGGCATCCAGCAACAACACAACAACCAGAGGGAGATTTAAAGGGAAATCAGCAGCAGGCAAGCGTGGTGGGATGGAGCGAGGAGGGAGGCGGATGAGAGCGGCGGGCGAGAGAGCGACGGTGGAGGAGGAGGCAGAGGAGGCAGGGGCAGCGATGGAGGTGGAGGGAGCACAGGTGGAGGAGGGGGAGACGGGGGTCGAGCTGCCCATGGAGGTGGGGCAGGGACAAAACCTGCAGCAGCAGGTGGGACGCGATGCCCCGGGGACAGCAGCCGGACCAGGGCCGGAGGAGGCACCCCGGAAACGGGTAAGGGGAACAAAGGGGAGGGGAACAGGGGGCACAGGGGCT
>QEPC01012954.1:285420-301635 GCA_003113815.1 Sphenodon punctatus | reverse complement strand
GGTTGCCCTCCCTAGTGCCTCGGTGCGGCACCCTGCGTGGCCTCTCCAACCCGCCCGTGTCCAGCTACCTGTCCACACCCGCCGGCGCTGCCACCTGCTGCACACCCCCACCCGTCTTGGGTGCTCATGTGACCTGGGGGTTAGGGCACCCCCGGACTGGGCCACGGTGCTTCCCCTGGGGGGGTGCATGTCGTTGGACCTGCAGCACAGCTCCGCCTGTCCTGGCTGCCCTCCATCTGCCCCTCTGTGACTGTGGGGCCACCATTTTCCTCCTGGACCATCTCCGCCCTGCTCGCTGTGCATTGCGGGCCCCCATCGTGCCTTGGTCCCGGGGTCCTGGCCCCCCCTTTCCGAGATTGCCTGTGTTGCTGTGGGGGCGCCTATGTGGACTGTGCTGCTGTGGGGGTGGGGGTTGCTGCAGTCTCTGTCCTGACCTGCCCCTTTGCGGTGCTCCCCCTCTTCCGTGTCCCCCCCCTGCTCCCATTGTTCCTTGTGTTTTTTCTGGGCGCCCCTGCCCCCCTTCCTGACCTTTCCCTTGTGTGTGTGTGTGTGTGTGCGCGCACGCGCGTGTGTATGCCCGGGCGTGTGGTCGTGCTGCGTGTTCCGCTGTGGCTCCGCTGTCTGTGTGCCTGCTGTGTGCGGTACCTGTCAGCGTCTTCTCCCTCTTCCCCCCTCCCTTCCCGTTTCCCTTGTGTGGGCGTTCCCTTTTCTGCCTTTTGGCTTCATTTGTGCTCCGGCGGCCATGTCTGTGTCCCGCCCCTGCCCGGTGGCTTCTGGGGGTTTTGACCACGGCTGGGGATGGGCATCACGTCTGTTGCACTGCCCCGGTCCGTGATCTGTCGGCCCGATTCCCGGTCGTGGTCCCGGTCCCGTCACATCTGTTTGGGGCTTTTATTCGCCCCGGGGAGTGGTTGTTTTGTTCACCCCCACTGGGGATCCACTGTGGTGAACTGCCCACCCGCAACGTCTGAAATCACCCTATGTCTCTGGGGTGGGAGAAGGAAGTGGGTTCACCCCTTGCAGCCCTGCACTTCCCAGTGACTGCTCTTTAACTAGCTTTGATCTTCATGATTACTGTGAAGTTTTGCAGGCTTATTTTTCGCCATTTCCCTCCCTTCCAAGCTTCCCTTTACATAGAGCTGAGAGCCCCCTGTGAGAGGCAGATCTCTTTACTGAATAAAGTGTGGCATGCAAGTCTGTGTTTATGAGGGCTTTTTCTCCTGCTCCCAGTTCTGAAGTTAGCTTAAGGCAATCACCTTAAGCCCGAAGCAACGTTTCCCCTCTGTGCTATTTTTAGTGGAATCAAGAACAAAGGACCTTTCATAATGTGCCCATTTTCTATGATAACTGATGTGTGTGTCTGTGGAGGGGGTGGTATAACTCTCTGAAAGGCTGTTTGTACACACGTTTTGAGGGCTTGGGGTATTTGCTCTGTTTTGAGGGTGGCAGGATGTAAGCACGAACCACCTATCATGTTTGGGAAAAGGAAGTACATATTTGCCCTTGATTTATGTACATCCCAGCCATTGTGTACATACAGCAAAGTAAACTGGCAGAAGGAGATCCTCCTGTCATGCTAGAGATGAAATGACATCTTCAGGAGTTGCCCCAAGCCAGCCTGTGTCCCCAGAATTTTCTGGGTGTTGTCCTGGGGACTACCTAGGTGGGAAAGACTCTGCATTGAAGAGTGGAGCTGGAAAATGACTGGAAGACCAATGAAGGAATTGCCACCCAAACTATACAGGTGAGGCAGAAAGCCATATGTTGATGGAGCTTAATGTTCTATGGGAAACCGAGGTGCCTGCTTTCTGGAGGTGGGTCTTTGGTTCTCCAGACACAGGCCTCTTCCCTTGTTTCTTGCCTTTTGTTGGCTGCCCTGTAGGCTGCTGGGGCCAGACAGAGTACAACTATTGCACAACATATGCTTTCTGTATGTTTCAAGTCATGTTTTTGATCATTCAATTCAAGGTCACTGGGAACCCACTGCTTAAGGTTTCTTACTGACTCCCAGCCACATGGTGCTCAAACAAGCCACAGACACTGCAACACACCTGGTTGTGTTGTTACCATGTCCTCCTAGCAGTGCTCAGCCATCATACACTCCCTCCAGTCCCTGAAGTCAGGGAGAAAGGCGGCCAAGGATCTTCTCTGGCTAGGGAACAAGAGAAAATTCTGCCCTTCCATTCCAACCTCAGGGTGCACCGGACCATGTGTCAACCAGACCCTCACCTTCCTCAGCTAGAAGAAAACAGATATGAAGAATGAATAAGAAAAACAAAATACCACGGTCAGAGGTAAAACGCAAGCTAGAATAGCCCTAGGGGTTTCTGTGTGACCGTGCTGAGTCCTCACATCTCAGCATAATTCTCTTCAATGGCAATAAGGAGCAATACAGGTCAATCTCCTACAGGCTGCTTTAGAAATGGATCCATCTGTATCATCAGGCATTTGGGTGTCTGATAAAGTGTAAATCCTAATGATCATCCTGTAATTACACTTCATTTTAGGAACTAAGGCACTTCTAGCTATTCCAGGTCCAGATTCTATCAATTCTGCCAAGTCCACTAGGCACTGGACTGAGCCCACAGTTGCCACATGAGACAGGGCTTCAATGCAGTTCCTTAGAGCCGTGGTTCTAAAACTGTTTTGATCTGCACCCCTCTCTTCTGCTTGTTGGTGGCAATTGAGGGGCTCTCAGCACACCCCCACCCCCCCTTGCTCGCTCTCTCTCTTCCTTGCCCCTTCCTATCACTTCCCCTCCATTCCCTGACACTGTTCCCCCCATTATTTTGGAGATTCCACCTAGCTCAGTAGGAGAGGAGCTAGGTGTTTGCCATCTGTGGCCCTTTTTGCACCCTCTCCCAAAGCCTGTACCCCCCGCCCCTAGTTTAAGAACCAGAGCCTTGGAGGTGACTGGCCCAGGGCATTAACCTGCTGAGCTATCTAATCATGCATTTGCTTGTTAGGACAGATTGGGGGCAGTCCTGATGCTAGCACTTGGAAGCTGTATTCAAAAGTGTGGCACAATAAACTCTATGGGAGTTGAACCTATGGCCGTTTTTACACGGACAGAGGTGGGTGGGGGGATGGGTGTGCTGCCGCGGTGGGTGTAGTTGGGTGTGTGTTCTTTCCCACGGACACACACCCATCTCCACCTACACCCATCTCCATGCACGGAGCCTCCTCCGTTTTTCCAGATGGCTCCGTGCGTGGAGATGGGTGGGTGATGGGTGTGCGTCGGACATGCATGTACGCACGCACACCCACCGTCCATGGTGTTCACACGGGCGGACACCCAGCGCACACCCATCCACCACTGGCTCTTTTAAATGGATGCCACCCCCCCTACCTGCCCAAACACCCAGCGGTGAGTGGGGGAAGCTGTGTAAAAAATAATGGCCATTGACTTCAAGGGATGGAGCCTGATGTGCTGAGTGTCTGGTTTATTACAGAAAGGAAAGGCATGAGAGTCAGAGCAGAGCTGAGTTTTAGGTGATGTGTGAGCACTGAAAGAAGGGGTGTACCCCCACCTTGAGCTCTGCCCTCAACCTCTAGAAGTCCCATTCCTTGAAGCTTAAGAGGCAGGGAATGAGGAGAGGTAGGCAGCCCAGCAGAGCAGTGGCAGGGCCCACAGATACCCTCCTTGGAAGGCTCCAGGAAGGGAGGATTGCTATCCAAGCCACTACATCCCAGGTAGGCCTCACCCTGCTGCTGCTCCAATGTGGGCAGGTGGGTTCTTCTGGAGGAACATCAGCAGGTTATTGGATCACCTCCTTCCAGATACTGTCCTGCCACTGCTGACAATCTGTGGGGCAAGTCCGAGTGGGTGATGAGGAGCAGGGAAAAGGGTGCTTTTATAACTGCACTGTCCTGTCTCACTCCTCTGCCAAGGACCTAAAGTGAAGCTTTCTGGAGAAGCTGGAAGTTTCCTGCTGGGCTGTGAGTGACCTTGGAGGGAGGCAGTTGCCACCCTTTGAGGGGCTGCACTGCAGGAGATATGTGGAAATGTACTGCAGCCCTTGAACAGCCTTCAGTTATCATTTAAACTGCTAATCAGAGTAAAAAAGAGTAAAGCTGCTCCCCCCTGAAGCCTGTCTGTAAAAACCGAATGGTACCAAAAGGAGCCCTTAGGGCCTAATTTCTCCTTGATGTAGCAAAAAAATAATAATATTGATCTAATAATGGGACTACTTTGCAAAACTAAGAGAGACCACTTGTCCCATTGTGTTTAGGCTCTTCACAAAGGGAGGTGAGTCTGCAGTTTGCTTTCCAAGCTTAACTGCTTCATGTGTGGTGACTACCAATGCAGCACTCTTACAAAGACTCTGCCAAGCCAGGTATGTCCTCTGCAAAGTTTCTCCCAAATATGCACCACTTCCCCAGAGTACACACCCCACAATATCTGTGTGCCTACCAGTGTATCTCTGCCATCAATCATCTCTTCCATCATTACCATCATCTCCAAGTATCTCCCCCGTGTGCCCGACGTGTCTCAGAATGTGTCAGCTTGCCAGAGCATTTGCCAATGTGCATTTCTCCATAGTATCACTTCCCTAAAGTGTAGCCACAGAGCAGCTCTTTAATATGTCATTGTGATGGTACGCCCTTGCCCTGGGTGATGCTATCTCATAATTGCCTCCCCCGTGACTCTTTCTCTGCCACCTAACCTAAGGGGAATTATAGCTATCTCCTTTGTCTCTTCTTTCAGGACTAAGGAGAGTTCCCTGCATAAGTTTGCCTTGCAAGAGCTCCTACTGCTCCTATAGCAGACTGAATGGGAGCCTGCTGAGCCCACTAGTTTTATAGTCCTAGAAGGGGGGATGACCAAGAGATATGGGCAGACCAGCCTTAAAGGGCTAGCACCTTCTTCACCATGTTATTCTCTTAAGACCAGTGGTTCTCAACTGTTTTTGAACCATGCCTTCACTTCCACTTGTCTGTCATAGTTGAGGCCACTCCCCACATCACACATACATCCTGCTCCCTCTTCCCCTTCCCACCCTCCTATTCCTTCCTCTCTTTCTCCCTTTTGTTATTTGTCTGTCTTTCGACCTTACACTCCATGTGGAGCTAGGTGTTTGACAGCTGGAGTCCTTCTTGTGTCCACCAGAACACCTTCCATCCCCTCCTGCCCCCCTCCCCCCCCATTGGAGAACTTAGGTCTAAGAGCATCTGCCCAAGTTTTCATTGCATTAGTGTGTCTTTCCTCACTTTTGGTTGTGGAGTTACAAATTCTACAGAATGTGATATTGCTACTGGACTCTATGGTAGCCATTTTCTAAAGTCACCATTGCTTTTGCCTTTCCTTAGTTTCCATTTTCTCAGCCTGAGACACTGTGGGGTTCATTTTCAGCTGTGAAGAACTCCACACCCCCATATGAAGTTTGAAAGAGCTGTGTCAGGCAGACACTAGGTGTCAAACTTGTAGCCACTTTTAAAAATTTGAGTCTAAAATGAGTTGGTGCCCGATTTTGGTCCAATATGTTATCCAAACACAGAAATGTTTGTGAAGTAACCATCATGTTGGATGGAAGAATCCTCCTTCTGTGCTGAAGCACGTGAAAGGGGAGTTGGAATAGGGAAAGGCTCACATTCCTGCATATAAGGAAATGGTGCTTCATCTGAGACTGGCTACCTTAAAGCAATGCCAAAAAGTACCAAGAACAGGAATGAGTTGGACAGAAATACAAAAACACACAAGAAAGAGATGCCATCCCCATTTTCTCCTTCACCCTGGCACTGCATGGGTTAAGATGAGTCTATTACTGTTTTCTTGTCACTTTGTCACTGATCTAACGACCATCGATAATAGTTGAATAAGAATTGATGGAGAGATAGATTTAATTAACCCTGGTGTCAGCAGCCAGCATTGCTGCCTGTTTGTGTGTTAATGGAGCAGCTCAGAAAAAACCCTCTCCAGAGCTTTGCGTGGTTCAGCCTGAGGCGAGAGAAACAGTTCTATTAATCAGATAGGCCTTCCAGGTATGCCCAGCTAGCGCAGTGTACAAACTTCCAGCCATTCCCCCCCCTCAGGTACAAAGCAATCACCTAACTGGCTGCAATCACACGCAATTCTCTGCTCTTTCCACAACCCAGACGCAAGAGACCCCCATGCAGCACATTTTCACATACACCTCCAGCTTCTTGGGAGGCGAGCATTAGCAAAACAACTGGAGGAAGGCAGGCAGCTGCCAGACATGCCGAGGGAATAGGAGGGAAAGAGTCAAAGTGGAGAACTCTCTGTGAAAATGTTGTGCTTGTCAAATGTGCCAGGTGCGGAGACTAAAAAGCCCTTATTTTTCCACTGAATGGGAAAAACAAATTTTGAGGACGGGCAAAATGTTGTGTGGTAGTTCAGTTTCAGACTTTCTATGTTTAGGCCTCTTGTATGCTGTGCTTCTTTTGGTGGCTGGGTCATTGACTGTCGTGGGAACCAGCCCTTCTGTGAAAGTTTCTGAAATGATACCCCTGGTGGTGTTCCACTGCACTATCAAGATGCCCTGTGAGAGTGGGACTGCTAAAAGCAGACCCGCCTCACTCCCAGCAACTTCATGGCTGCTCTGACCCAAGCTGAAGCAGTCCAGTCCAGAGTGTGCATCAAATTCAGCCCCGGAAAGCACTGAGTGGCACCTGTGTAAGAGGTACATAGAGGGGCCATCCCTGTGGGATGATGGAGCTGCCAGAGCTCTCCTAGGAGGATTTCAGTATCACCGATCTCTACTGGGTGCTGAGTATGAGGTTTCAGGAGATGAGATGCACCATGGATGATTCCACAAGGTCTCCTTGTGGTCCATCCCGACTAGCTTGCTCCAGAGTGCAAGAAAGAGGTAACCTGGTATTTTCGGGTGCACAGCCAGCCCAGCCCATCGGTGTGCAGGGGAGTACTCTTCCTGAAATGGAGTTCTTGGCTGGAGGAGCACAGAGACGACTGGACTGAAATTGCTGAAACATCTGCTAACATGGATGCCAAGTACTGTGGTAGTGTAATGATGTGTGGCATTCAACTGACTTACTCCTGAGGCCCTGAGATGATTTATCTCACATAGGCTACCAAAAGAGCACTGTGTGCCTTTTGAGGCTGGCAGGTTTTATCTCCCCTTTTCCTACATGGGGAACTAAGGCACAGGATAGATTAAGATCCAGATTTTTAAAAGATTTCAACTCCCATTTTCCAAGCATGCTGAGCTCTTCTAAAACCTGGCCATATTAGACACAGTAGGAGTTGCTTGATGTTCAACAGAAGGGTAGTCAGGTTGGAATGGGCCCTGGTGCAGAAGATGGAAGCCCCCCCTCTTCCCAGCAGCAGGGGATGCAGCTACACCAGGAAGTGTGTGCCCCAATGCAGCTGTCCTGCCTGTCCCTATTATAGCTACACCCTTGATGCTCAACACTTTTGGAAACGAGACCTTAAAACTGCTAGTTGTTTATTGGGAATGGAGCTTTCAGAAAATCTGGCCCAATTTTGGGTGCTGACCACTAAAATTGACCCTTAAGTGACTTTCAGCAAGATGATAGAGTAAGCCGGCATCTTTTTTAGACGAGCGGTGCTCAGTTTCGCATCCGCGGCGTGCATATTTTGAAACCTCCGCCTGGTCTAATTAGACGAGACGGAAGTGGCTTAATATGCGCATATTACGGCGGAGGTGCATTTTTTAAGTGTGCGAATTAAATACCTCGATTATGAGGTATTTAATTCGCGCACTTAAAAAATGCGCCTCCGCCGTAATATGCGCATATTAAGCCACTTCCGTCTCGTCTAATTAGACCAGGCGGAGGTTTCAAAATATGCGCCACGCCGACGTGAAACGGAGCGCCACTCGTCTAAAAGCGGCCTAAGCTGAGACCTGAACCCATGAATTCTAAGTCTCCCTCCCGTGCCCTGTTCAGCAGAGCATCCTTCCTAGCCTTTCAGAGTTGTGGACTGGAGGTGAAAAGCTGTATGCCCCAAATCAAGAGCCATCTTGTCTCATTTGGTTTGTTTTAGATTTGTAATTAATCTAGAGGTGTGGCCGATGACAGAACAAATTAGTCCTAATAGCTCCTGTGCCTGCAGTCTCCCTCTTGCTCCTGTTAGAAAATAGCCTGAAGGAAAGCAGAACAGAGTTGCTGGTATCGACTTATATGTGCACATAATTGGCAGCTATTTGTGTTACAACGTATTCAGTGGGGGTGGTGGGGCAGGGGGAGGAAGGAACTGAATTGCAGAAACATCAACCTTTCGAGAACAAATTATCCCTGCTACACTAGACCTATGGTGTGTAGCACAGCTCACAAGCAGACTGGTATGGTAACCCAGCAAACGAGTGAGCAGCCAAAGTTAGATGCCAGCCTGCTGAAGGCTTAGCAGAATGCCATGCTGAGGGTGTAATACACAGCACAATAGAATTCAGTCCTCTTGAGAAAGCATGTCCTGCCAAGGTGCTTTTACAGACCCTGCATTAATTTAACAGGACAGGTGGCAACAGGCTACATGAGAATGGAAATGCAATGTGCATAATAGATAAGCCTCTCATCGCACTTGGTTCTAAGTCATTATGGCCCAGTGTCTCCTGATCAAGGAAGGAGAGATGGAGACTAAAAGACAAGAGGATAACTGCTTAAGCACATCCTGCAGCCAGAAGCAGTGGGACTAGTCTGACACCCGTGAGTCTTTCTTCACACCTCCTCTTTCTTTCATTTACAGCTGTGATTGGTTTTCTTGTTTTAACACATGCCCCATTCTTCTGTCCTTGACCGGCGTGATGAATTCTCTGCCATTCAAGGTAGTTCTGGCTGGTGTGCAAGTTCAGATCTGTCTGCAGCATCAGAAGCAGAGGAAACAATGGATAGCTTGTGTGCTCATCCAGGCCTTACAAAGATGGGCATCTTTCCCACTCATTACAGAGACAATGGGCTGGAATAGGAGAGAGAGCTGTCTGATGGGCTGAGGGAGTTGCATCTGGGGGGCAATGATCTCTGAACACGCCAATGGCAGTCCAGAGGCTTCTTGTAGTGTGTAGCGCTAGCAGCTAATACTGCTACATCCTCAACTTAATCAAGATGTTTGCTGCTAAAGGCACTCACAATATAGCTTTCCACCTGGAATCTTGGTGCCTCTGGTTACACAGGAAATGGTTATGTCATGATAATGTGATCAAGAGTCATTTTCTGTCACAGGTGAGGCTGTGGGGTCATCGAATTACTACTTGAAACAGAGGGACTCAGAAACAACAGGCCAGCTCCTAACTTTGGTGCTTTTGTTGGTATTTTCATGCTGCTGCTAGGAAAAATCTCATAGTGGGATCTCTTTGTAATGACGCAGGTGAACTCTTGAGAAACTAAACTCATGTTTCTAATATGAATGTGCCTAAGTTTAAACACAAATTTAGAGAAGGCTGGTTTAGAAGTGGAGACTTGGTCTTGCCCTTAAAGATTGGGAAGCTGAGAAATCTGGGTTTTGTTCCTGACTCTGCCAGAAGACCTGCTTTGTGACCTTAGCTGAGTCCCTGACTTTTGTCCTTAGTCTCCATTTCCCCTTCTATACAATGAGAAGAGCGATGAGGTTGATTAAGTAATGTCTATAGAATGTGTGCTGTGATACTCTCCAGTAGGCACTGCTACAGAGATCAAGTGAATCACTTGATAGAATATCCAGAAACATGCTAGCAGTAAATTGACTCTGGATTACTGAACCATAAAAGGTTTGGTGGCTCTATTCTGGGGAACATCTAAACCCTCAGACAGGCAAGGGGGCTGTCTCTTTGCTAATGGGTTGTTCTAAATTCCTCCTGTTTTGGAGGAGGCAAGAATTCATTCAGGAACACTCAGATAAATGGCTCTTTACCAACATCTCCGTTAGGAAAGAGAGAAACCCCCTTAGCTCATAGGCCTATATATCAGTTTCCCTTAGGCTCAGGCTGAGAACTGCCTACAGCATCAGTGTCTAGTGGCCACTCATCCATAAAAGCTCCTACAACTGCTAACAGGGCTTGACTGGATGTTGGAGAGTTTCAGGCAAGGATGTAGCAATACTGGGCCCTGGACAGTGGGAACTGGTGGTGCTCTAGAGCCAGCTCCCATGCCCAGAGCCCCAAAGGTTCTGGTTCAAGCCTGGGGTCTTACACTCTTTCTCCCTCATTCTCCTCCTCTCCCTCAAGCCCTGTGCTCTTTCTGTTCTGGCCCTCAGTCTTCCCCTCTGACTCTATCCCTCTCCCTTGCCTATTCTGTTTCTTTCTTTCCTCTCCACCCCTCCCCTGCTCCCTCTCCTCCTCTCCCCTTGCCTAACTGGTGCTGCCTGTGGTGCCACCACTTCCTGAGTTGCTGTGAGCTTCTACTGCCACCCTGCACACTTTCAAAACTGATGATTGTAGAAGCACAAGCAGAAGAAAATGGCTGCAGCTCCACCTACTTTCAGCAATATGAATTCTGATTGGTGGTATTTGAGGGGGTGGGTTTTCTCCCCCCCCCACCTCTCCTGGCCAAATTCAGGGGAAATTCCCCACTTCTCTCTAGTTTCTGTCTCTGGTTTCAAGTCTTGAGAGGATTTTTTTATCCATAGTTCCATTGCAGGACAGAGTTAAGCTGATGCTAAGTGAAAATGCCACCCATTATATTAGAGGTTGTATGAGTTTAGGGTTGTTGTCACCTTCGCTCAGGCTTTGACCCAAGGGGGTCATGCTGGAAGGGGATGGGGCAAAGGGACTCTTCTGCCCTTATCTGAGGTGGCCATGCCCCCTTTGGAGTATCATGATATCACAATGTGCCACAGGTGGGGTAAGGCTATGCCAGGGAGATAAGAGAGCCTTTTTGCCCCCCTTTTTTTGTGGCCCACTCTCTGCTGCCTGCTGAAGCCCTGAGACTCTGGGCCAAACACTATTATTTTATTTTATTTATTTATTTAAAACATTTATACCCCGCCCCTCCTGTGAACAGCTCAGGTCGGCTTCCAACATTAATAAAACAATATAAAACAATATAAAACAGTTTAAAACAATCAACAAATTAAATACTTTTTAAAACAGGGCCCCGGAAAACAATTTCAACATTAAAACAATAAAACAGGTTAGGGGAGAAAAACACAACCCTAACCCCCCTCCCCCTCTCCCCAAAGGCCTGGGCGAACAGCCAGGTTTTGCAACACTGCCGAAATGACAACAGGCTTGGGGCCAGGCAGGCTTCCTCCGGAAGGGAGTTCCAAAGGTGCGGCCCAGCCACCGAGAATGCCCTCTCCATTGTGACCCCCGCTTTACGCGGGGGACCTCCAAGAAGGCACCCCCGGCCGACCACAGGAGCCGCTCTGGGGTGCGGAGGGCAAGGCGATCCCTGAGGTATGAGGGGCCCAGACCGTGAAGGGCCTTATAGACCAACACTAAAACCTTGAACCTGGCTCGGCACGCTATTGGCAACCAGTGCAGAGTCCGGAGCACAGGTGTAATATGCTCCCGATGACCCGTCCCCATAAGGAGACGAGCCGCCGCATTCTGCACTAGCTGCAGCCTCCGAACCAGGAACAAGGGCAGCCCCACGTAGAGCGCATTGCAGTAGTCCAGCCTCTAGGTGACGAAGGCATGGATGAGGGAGGCCAGGTCCGGGCCGGAGACGAACGGATGCAGCCTCTGCACCAGATACAACTGTCGGAAGGCAGCCTTAGCGACTGCCTCCACCTGCCGCTCCAGGCGAAGGTCTGCGTCCAATATCACCCCCAGACTCCGGACCTGCTGAGCTATGGGAGGGCGAACTCCCCCAACCAGGGGAGCCACTACCTCCCTTGCTCTCCCCACCAACATCACCTCCGTCTTATCGGGGTTGAGCTTCAGTCTGCTCTGCTGCATCCATTCCGCCACGGCCTCCAGGCACTGGGATAGTCTATATGACATAGACAGGGAAGAATCCCCTTACCTCAGAGGTTCCCATACTATGAGTTATGAGCCGAAGCTGGAATCTCATCTTCTGAAACTGGAGTCACAATGATCCCAATTGATGTCAAATATACCTTGCATGTCTTTGCTGCCATCTGGGGTTGCAGGATTATGAGTGTTAGACATGAAGCTAGCTCAGTTTGGCCTGCTACGAACTGCCTGGGCCAGCGCCTCACCTGTACAACTGTTTACAGGCCGCCAGTTGTGGGCCTGGTACAGATCCTGGTGGGATAAGCGGCTGGCCTGGAAACGTGGGCCTGGAAGGAACCGAGCCCACAGTCTGGGCCCAAGGGCTGCCCAGGCACGCCACAGTGGGCTGAACCAGACAGGAACATCCGTTTCCATACCAACCTGACCCCAGCTTAGGGGGTTGCCATGGCTCCCAGCCGAATTATGGGGGCGGGGCCAGCTGGCCACATGTCACTCCCCCCCCCCCCCAGCTAGGTCAGGCCTGGGAAACATTTACTTTGTTCCCCGACATGTCCCAGCTGGGGGCAGCCGCCGCTCCCCAGAACATGTGGCTACATGTCTATAAACACTCTTTTAAGTCTGAAATGGGGTCACACAGGCAGAAAGCGTGGGAATCACTGCCTTGGGTGAAATGGCCTGAATCTTGTGAAAGGCTCTGGGTTTGGGGGTTCTTGTTTTCTCTCTCCTCTCCTCTCCTAAGCAGACCATTTTACAGTTTTGTTTCCCGGTCTCTCTTGTGCTTTCAGGTGGCTGTGTAACCCACAGCCACCTGAAAGCACAAGAGAGACCTGGAAACAAAATGGAATTTAATTTTGAAGAACCAGCTACATTTATAGCTTTTCAACTTCAGGAGCAGGTGAGCCACTAATAAAATAAACCGCCCAGAGAGGAAATGAATATTGGGTTTTGTTCCAAATGGATGAGTTCAGCCAGAGCCTGCAACAGCCAAGAAAAAAAAAAAAAAGCTTTGGATTGTTCTGTGACAAACATATTTTGACAATCCTGCTGAAAGGGCTGACAGAGTTATGAGCGAGGAGGAGGAATAACTGATCAGTGAGTGTCATTTCACTTGTTTCCCTTGATTCAGACTGGTCCTGTTAACAATGTGTGTCAATGCCCAGTGCTGGGAAACATCCTCTCTTCAATGTCACAGGGTGTTCTCCAAGGTAATGCCGAATTTCCTGCTGCAATAGACCTGCCAACAACAGAGACCAAAAGCAGAGGAGCCTTGCACTGATGTTGCTAGGGGCATCCGTCAGAGATACAATCCCATGAATCACGGGGAGAAGAAGGGGGAGAGGGTAAGCGTTCAGACAGCTTGCTCAAGCACATTTTGATTTCCAGAAAGCCACATGTTGCATCCCCTTTTCTTACCACTAAGCATGACTGGATGAAGCCATTGCAAGTTGGTCATTGACTGTCCACAATGAGCAGTCTTGGCTAAGATGGGATATGGCTTTCAACCATCCAAGGGCTGAACATGTTACTTCCAAAGTGGTCTCTGTCTTTACTAGGCATGAGGGCTTGACAGTAGAACTAGGAATTGTGTAGCTTACTGAAAGATATATGAGAGAGAGTAGTTAAGACAACATCATATATTGGGCCAACTTCTGTCAGTGAGTGTAGAGTGAGGTGATCAAATTTGCATATGACACAAAGGGTAAAACCACATGACTGCAGCCGACACAACTGGGGTTGGGTCGCCACTGCCACTGCCACTGCCACCACCATGGTCTGGACAGTGGCGGCTGGTGGGTTCTAAGGGGGGAGCCAATGGTAGGTGGGGCCATGCAGAATATTTAAGTTACTATGGAATTTTACAGCCTCAGTTCCTCATCTGTAAAAAATGGGAATGTGCATGTGTCTGTCTCTCCCTGTGTGCCCCTCTTCCCCTCACCCTTTTCACTTCCCTGGGTGGTGAGAAGTTCCAGGGGCAGCCTTGCTGTGTCAGTGTCCCTTTGACAGGAGAGAGAAACTGGAGAGACTTACTGTGTGGTATAACAGTTCATTTATTTACAAATGTCCTAGTTCCTCCAGGTCCAGCACCAGAAGGGCTCCAAAAAAGCTCTCTGTAGCCTTCTGCCCCCAAAGTCCAGCATGCAATCTCCAACCAGACTGCAGCTCTCTACTCAGACACAAACTGAAAGCTGTCCCACCCAGTACTCAGCATCGCCCAGCCCAAACCATTGTTATAAGACATGGGGCTGGCAGACAAGCTTAAGTGTGGCTGATGGCCCTATACAATGACTTGCGCAATCCAGGGGAACTGAATCCCAACAGGGAGTTACATTCCCAGGAGGACCCCAAATCCATAACACTTACAAACATGAGGTGGAAACACTGAAACTGGCAAACTTTTAACCCCCCCCCCCACCTGTAATTTTAGAGCAATCATCAACCACCAACCCCAAAGTCCAGCCCATGATGGGGCCACCACAAACAAATCTCACCCCCTCAAATCTACTCAGTAATCTCAGGCTCAGGGGCCGCCACTGCCACTGCCAATGGTGAGGTTTTATGCTCTTTTCCAGTTCCTGGATCTGCCCCCTGGATCCACTTCCTACACCCAAATACTAAAAGACTGAACTCAGGATAAGGGAGCAGAGATGAGGGCACACACAATGATAGGGTGTGGCAGATCCATGGCAAAGTCCCCCCCTCCCACCCAATCTGCTCAGGGAAAAAACAGGCAACCAAGCAGAACCCTGTCTAGTGCACATTGGGGCATGAGGCAAAAAGCTCCCTTCATCCCCATCTGCCTTGGGGACGAAAGGCAAATCCTCTCTCTCTTTTTTTAAAAACATTTTTTATTTTAAAAATCACTTTTAGAAGCAGCAGGTTGGAATCAAGTCCTCCACAGTGCACATGGGGTCACAAATCTTAACCCTCCCCTACCCCCCAATCTGCCATGGGGAAACGCAAGCAAGGCAAAAACCAACAACCACCACCCTCTCTTTATTCACTTAAGAAGCAGCACGTTAGAAGCAAGCCCCCACAGTGCTCATGGGGGCAAGCAGGGGACACAATCTTAAAACACACAACTCCCCTCAATCTGCCCAGGGGAAGAAAAACAAATATTTAATTTAAGTGGAGCCCAAGTGCCCTGAAACTTTATTTAATTTATTTGTATTTATTTAATCACACTTATACCCCGGCCCTCCTGAATCAGCTCGGGGCGGCTAACAGTCTCAAAAATAAAAATACAATTATAAAACATCTTAAAACACTCAGAAAATTACAGCAATTAAAACACGACTAGGAAACATAAACATAATTCATACAATTAATAAGGGTGGAGGGGGATAACCCCCCCAACCCGCTCCCTAAAGGCCTGGGCGAACAGTCAGGTTTTGCAAATTTGCAGGAATGCTAAAAGGCTTTGGGTCAGGTGAGCTTATTCCGGGAGGGAATTCCAAAGGCGTGGCCCGGCCACCGAGAATGCCCTCTCCATTGTGGCCCCTCGCTTAACACGGTGGACCTCCAATAAAGCACCCCCGGCAGACCGAAGGAGCCGCTCTGGGGCGCGGAGGGCGAGGCAGTCCCTGAGGTTCGAGGAGCCCAGACCGTGAAGGGCCTTATAAATCAATACCAAAACCTTGAACCTGGTTCGGCTCGCTATTGGCAGCCAGTGCAGAGTCCGGAGCACAGGTGTTATGTGCTCCTGATGACCCGTTCCTGAAAGGAGCCAGACTGCTGCGTTCTGCACTAGCTGCAGTCTCCGAACTGGGAACAAGGGCAGCCTCACGTAGAGCACATTGTAGCAGTCCAGCCTCGAGGTGATGAAGGTATGGATGAGGGAGGCCAAGTCTGGGCCAGAGATGTACAGCCGCAGCCTCCACACCAGCTATAACTGGCGGAAAGTGGCCTTTGCCACTACCTCCGCCTGTCGCTCCAGGCGGAGATCTGCGTCCAATATCACCCCCAGACTCCGAACCTGCTGAGCTATAGGAGGGCGAACCCCCCAATCAGGGGGGCCGACACCTCCCTCGCTCTCCCCACCAACATCATCTCCGTCTTATTGGGGTTGAGCTTCAGTCTGCTCTGCCACATCCATTCCGCCACGGCCTCCAGACACTGGGATAGTACCGAGACAGCAGGGCCTGAGTCAGTTGAAAAAGAGAGGTACAGCTGAGTATCATCAGCAATCAGCATATTGGTGACATCGCACCCCAAACCCTCTCATGACCTCCCCCAAGGGCTGCATATATACATTAAATAACAGTGGAGACAGAATGGAACCCTGCGGAATGCCACAGGATAAAGCGCAGGGGCAAGATGTTTCAGTTCCCAACACTACCCGCTGGCTTCTCCCTGAGAGAAATGAGCGGAACAATTCAAGAACAGTCCC
>QEPC01012954.1:272082-284993 GCA_003113815.1 Sphenodon punctatus | reverse complement strand
ACAGACCCCAAGACATCCACCGCATCGGCTGGTGTCACTTCCTGAAACTCCCCCCACAAAGTTGGACCAGACGGGGCCTCCATCACCTCGTGCTCGCCACCTACTGCCCCTAATCCAGCGTCAAAGTCGCTCTGAATCTGAGTGATCTTGTCTGCGAAGTAGGTGACAAACTCCTCACAGCGGGCCTGGGTCAAGTCCCCGTCCAGGCGGAGGGAGGCCGGACTGACCAGCCCCCACACCACACGAAACAGCTCCGCCGGGCGTGACTTCGCAGACGCTATGAGGGCAGTAAGGAACTCCTTCCTTGCTGTCCTCACAGCCTCAACATAGGACCGCAAATGGGCCCTATGGAGAAGTCAGTCAGAGTCAGATCGAGTCCGATGCCAGCGTTGCTCCAGCCTCCTGCCTACTCGTTTCATACACAGCAGTCCCTCAGTAAACCAAAGGGCCCTGTGGTGATGAGACAGAGGCAGAGGGTGTCTCGGAGCCACCATGTCAATGGCCTCCTCCAGCAAGCTGTTCCAATGCTGGACCAGCTCATTGACAGAGTGACCGTCCAGGTCCAAGGTTAACTCCCTCAGGACCTCTTGGAACCACTGAGGTTCCATCAGCCTCTGAGGGCAGACCATCCTAACAGGCCCATTCCCCTTCTGGAGGGGGTGCGCTGAGAGACTGGCCTGAAGGAGATAATGGTCCGTCCATGACAACGGCACAGCCCTAACCTCCCCCACTACCGGACCCTCCGCCTCAAGGCCCGAACCGAAGATCAGGTCGAGGGTATGCCCCCCCACATGGGTCGGGCAGGTGACCTCCTGGGACAAATCCATGGTTGTCAGACTTACCAGACAGGAGCAGGCAGCTGCAGCCATTGCCATGTGCAAAAAACTGGTTCCACTGAAACTGCAGTTTGGCTCTGCCCACTGAAGGGAGGGGGGAGGAGAAGCCAGAGAGTCTGTCCTGGGAGGCATTTTTTCAAGTGCCCTGCCAGGCTATTGAGTCTAATGGCTGCTGGGCTCCCATTGGAACCCATTGCCTGCTGCTGGCCACACCTCCTGGCTATGATGCTTCGGGTGTTCACTCTGGAGAGTGACCACCTCACATCACATCACAGACAGCCAGGCCAGGCCAGGTCAGCCAGGGCCAGAAGGGAGGGGGAGGAGCCAGGAGCAGGACTGCCTGGGAGGCATGATTCTAATGGCTGCTGGGTTCCAATTGGAACGCATTGCCTGCTGCTGGCCACACGTTCTGGCTGTGATGCTCTGAGTGTTCACTCCAGGCAGAGAGCGCCCTGCCAGCTGGGGGGTGTCTTCAGGGCAGCAGACCATACACAGGTGCGGCAGTGCCAGAGGTGAGATGAGGTTTGGGGGATGCAGGTGCAGACTGGGGGGTGCCATGGAAAAAAGGAGGTCTCCAGTGCCCATATTCACCAGCCACCCCCGGGTCTGGACGGGGTTGGGTGGCAGAACAAAAATGCCAGTGGCCAGGTCACTGGGGAGGGCAAGAAGCTGCATGAATGTGCAACTGGCTGACCCTGCCCTTGTGCTGCGCCTAGCGCCCTTCCACCCCATGATGGACAGCCATGGTAGCCAATGACAGCCAACCATGACTGCCTGTAAAGGTGGATCTCGTCCAGGCCAGCAGACCAGCCTGGGAACACACATGCAGCCCTGGGGCAGCACAGTTTGGCCTGATCGGGCGGACCCTAGCCTGGGCTGTGACCTCAGAGGTTTTCTGAGGTGAAAGCCTGAGTTAACGATCAACACAGTCCAGCATAGGCAACTCATGGGGGGTGGAGGGTGGGGATAGGGGGCACATATTACCCCAGGTTTTTAGAACCCCTATAGAACCCTTTAGAACCCTAGCCCAGCTCCCCACTCACCTCCACTCCTGTGTTCCCCCCCCCATTGGCAGTTACCAGTCACCTATGCAACCTGGGATACCCCAGGTCAACATCTGGCTGTGCCTGCATGGATGTGCAGGTGGAGGGACAGTGCTCAAGTGTGCCACAGCGGGACAAATCGGTCCACTGTTACATTTGTTTTTACCCAAAGTTATTCAATGTAGTTAAAACAGAAGCAGACTGAAGAATTGCGGGAGGATCTTGTGAGACTGGGTGACTGAGCACTTAAATGGCAGATTAAATTTAATGTGGACAAGTGAAAAGTGATGTACAGAGGAAAAAATAATCCAAACTATATGTACAAAATGTTGGGTTCTAAATTAGGAGTTACCACTCAGGAAAAGGACTTTGGAGTCACTGAGAACAATACATCAAAATCCTCAGCTCAGTGTGTGGCAGCGGTCAAAAAAGCAAACAGAATGTTAGGAATTATTTGTAAAGGGATAGAGAATAAAGCTGAAAATATCATAATGCCTCTATATAAATCTATGGTGTGACCACACCTTGGGTATTGTGTGCAGTTCTGGTCGCCCCATCTCATAAAAGACATAATAGAACTAGAAAAGATACAGAGAAGGGCAACAAAAATGATAAAGGGTATGGAATGGCTCCTGTATTAAGAGAGGCTTGATAGGTTGGGGCTCTTCAGCTTGGAGAAGAGACGACCGAGAGGGGATATGACAGATGTTCATAAAATCATGAGTGGTGTGATATGAGTAAATAGGGAATGGCTATTTACCCTCTCAAATAGTACTAGAACTAGGGAACACCTCATAAAACGAACAAGTAGCAGATTTAATACAAATAAAAGAAAGTATTTTTTTCATTCAACACACAATTAAGTTGTGGAATTTGTTGCTAGAAGATGTGGTCGAAGATGTGGTCAAGTCCAGTAGAATGGTTGGGTTTAAAAAAGGATTAAACAAGTTTCTGGAGGACTTATCCATTAGCAGCTATTAGCCAGGTAGGTTTGGGGGAATGTAATCTCTTATTGTCGGGAGCTGGGAGTGAACAACAGGGAATGGATTTCCCCATTGTGACCTGTTGGGTACTTCTTCCAAGTGACTGAGACTGGCCACTGTTGGAGACAGGTTCTGGGCTCGATGGACTACTGGTCTGACTCAGTATGGCACAACTTATGTTCTTGTGTTCTTATTGTTTATGAGCTTCTCAGCCACATGGGGCCCTTCCTCAGACAAGAATAAAGAGGGGAGACTCTAGGAAGTTGAGAAGTTTGCATTTTCTCACCTATAGGAGATGGTCCAGTAAAAGGTGTGTTAATTACTTTATCTCTCCTCTCTACCATATTTATTATTTTAGTTACAATTTATGTAACATTTTCTGTGTTCAAAGTGCTTTATAATCTTTGTATAGTTCACCCTCACAACAACCCTGTGAAGTAGGTCAATGTTATTCCAATACTGGGGGGGACTGGGTTAGGATGGGTGGTGGGGGTGGGGCTTGGATGACTCCTTGTCGATGATGGTTTTTATCTGTTTTATATTATTGTTGTTTATATTGTTTGTATTTTTGCTGGTTTTATGGTTTTTATGCTTATTATGTTTGTATTTTATTGTGTTGTTAGCTGCCCTGAGCGCGGCGTGCCAGGAGGGGTGGAATATTAAGTTTTGTATTAAATTAAATTAAATTAAATTAAAATGTTACAGATGGGGTATTGAAGCCAAGAGATAGGGTAAAGCCACACGAACTGAGGGCAGGCAATTGCAACCGCCACACTTTGGGCCGGCGAGGAAACCTAGCCACATGATCTGCTCCCTTGCAGCCATCCCCAGCCCCTCTATACCCCAGGGTGGGCCGAGGAGCTGTCCACACGGGACTTTATGCTCAGACTCCTGCTGTGCTACAGGATTGGGCCCGTTGCTGCTAGGCAACAGTTGGGGGTGGGGACAGAAGAGCACGTGTGCCCCTCCAAGGTCCCCCTCTCCTGCAATCAGCTGTTAGTTGGCGGGGCAATGCACACCCTTCCCAGCCCACCTCCCCGATCAGCTGTTAGGCAGTGAGGAAGAGGGTGCTCCTCTGGGCCCAATCCACAGACCCCGCCTCATGGCAGGGCTGCATAGCCTGGCCACAACCCACTTTGGGCAGCGTTGTTCCTCGTTGGGCAATGCTAGCATGTGATGCGTCTCCGGTCTTGTTCGGAGAATGTGTCACATGTTAGCTGGCTGCCCACCCTGCCCCGGGGCCTGGTGAACATCTTGCAGCCACTGGCCATAGCAGCCACTGCATCACATGTTAACCTTGCCCAGAGTGGGATAACGACTTATGTGCCTGCACTCCTGGTGAAACAGAATTTGAAGCCTGGTCTCCTAGGTCCAAAGCCAACATCATAAGCACTAGAACACACCAGGACCAACACAACAAACGATAAGCACTGTGAAGAGTGTCATTTTACCTCATTCAGGGCCAGATTTAGAGCATCTTGAAATCAATAGGGGTCTTTCCCTTGACTCCAACAAGCTATGGCTCAGGCCCTATAGTAGTCAGCCTCTCACCTGCTTATTATTACTTTAATTTATTATTTGTGATACAATGATGTATCCAGTAAGTACCGAGACCCCATTGTGCTATGGCCTGTGCAAACATGTAGGAGGTCTCTGATGGACACAATAAACAGTAGGAAAGAAGGCTAAGAGAGGATGCAGATTGGAAAGTTTATAATCTGAGGCCGCTTTTTGACATGTGCGACAAACACACTGCATAAAATCACGCTGTGTGTAAATATCCCATGTGTGGGATTTAGACGTGACATTTCGTACGTTAAAGCCGGTTGTGCGTTCTTTTAAAGGAGCCAATTAAATACCTCACAATTGAGGTATTTAATTCGCGGTCTGCAAACAATGCACGTCTGCCTTCAAAGCGCGTGATCCTAGATTCCGTCTTGTCTAATCCCGCCTTGCGGGATTTTGAAATATCGGCGACCCGTTCGTGTAAAAGCGCCCTCTAAAAGGTATTGTGTTGATTATCTAATCCCCACTATGGTATAACCTTCATCCGAAAATCTACCCGTCCTTGAGATGGAGGAATTAAGTTTTGGTTTCTAGCCTGAAGGCAAAACAGGATGGTAATGTGGCAAGGCAGGACATAACTTCACTATAATACTGAGAATATCTGTGCAGGGGCATGCCTGGGACATCTGGATTGGCTAGGGAGGAAGCAGGCAGGATGTGTGAGAGAGAAAGAGGAGGAAATGAAAGTGTGATGGATCATTCAGCCAGTCAAATTTACCCTAGTCTGGATGAGGTTTCCCAGAGGGATTGTGTGTGTGTATGTGCGTGAGAGAGAGAATGTGAGTGAGAGGAAGAGAGAAGGTGGGGTGAATGAATGAAAGTTAAATGGGTTTCAGCAATTTTTTATTTTCTAAAATGATCCTTAGTTCATGGCTAAATTAATTTTTTAAAAACAAATCTATAGAAGTCTGAATTGACTGCTGACAGTTCTGGGAGCCCACACTACACATGCTACATCCCAGGTCTGCATGTCTGATGACTTCTGCCAGGGCATGGATGCAGGCAGCAATGTATTAACTAGCCTCAGGGCACATGTGTGGGCAAATGCACACATGTGCACCTTTACCAGGGTGTACCTTTACCAGGGTGTAGGGACTGGTGCCAGTTTTAGCTTTTTTAACCCATTGCAGGGCACAGGGACAAGTGGCATGCTCAAAATTGTCACGGCAAACAGACACAAAATGGCTTGTTCATCCTCCTCAAATCAAGCAGACGAGTCCGTGTTTGTTTTCCATTAAGAGGAATAAAGTTTTGAGGCTTTCATTAAATCCAGCACTGTAGCAAGGTGTATTTTGTTAAAGAAATAGAGACCCTTCAGCTGATACCAGCAAAATGGGGTGAGTATTAAGGGATGGGAAATCTGATTTCTAAAACCCATTGTGTCTGTACAGTGGAAATCAACACATTTCTAGCCCAATTGCATTGGCTTCTGCCAAGTTTCACCAGCGATGGACTGAACAATTTTATTTTAAAGAGAACACTGGGAATGACACGGCACATCATTTCTGACCAAAATGACTCCACCAACTGTAGTTGGTGCAGTAAAAGAGATCACTATACTATTTTGTCTCTATTGCCTATATTTGGGATCAACATGGCAACCTTACTTTCTCTACAAAACGACTGGGGTAGACACTTTTCTCCTTATGCATCATGAACAGAAATCTTTGGATCTACTGGAAAATAGGATTTCCAGAAGAGCTTGGAAGAGTACAAGGGCACTGGATGAATACTTTGCTACTAAAATAGAAACAATTCAGTATTTTTTATTGATGTCCACCTCAGCTAGAACTTATCTTCAGCTACTGGTATTTCTGGTGACCTACAATGTGGATTGGGGGAGTTTTATGGTCAAGAGGGTTTGAATTTCCTTTTCATCTGGCTGGAACCTTCCTGATGTTTGGTTCAAATGCTCCTCAGACTCTGCTGCTATCGGAATAAATTAGCTAGGCAGTGATATCTTTGGGGCCAAGTGTTGAGTGATTGCACAAAAGGGCTGACTACCAGAAACCTACCTGAAAACCAAATGTGGCTTCTGCAGTAATTTAGTCACTCAGAGCAAAGACCAACATTGTAGACAATGGGAATGTAACCTGGACTTCCCTGGAGACAGGGGTGAGATCATCTGTGCTTCCTGTCTGGCTCCAGTTGGAAACCAGTATGTTGATGACTCACTAAAGTCACAATATTGGTCACCAAAATCATGAGCACATAATTATTGGCTACATTGGGAAGAGCTCCTGTTACTGACATTTCTTTGAATCTTAGCTGGGCTGTCCACTCCTCTGGGTGTGTACTGCCCATTCTGGACTCAAGGCAAAGAGTTCATGCATTAAGTTTCTTTTGGTAAAACAAAACAAACTAGACATTTCAAAATGCCCATGGTCCTGAGTGCTCCCAATCAGTTTCCACATGTCCCAGCTTCTTCTGCTTCACCACTCCTTTCCTAGGGCTTAAATCTTTACTGAACATCTTGGTTACTTTTTCTCCAGGTAGATTTTCTTTTTAACACAAAGATTATCAGGCGGACCCAGTGTGAAGAGTTAGCACCAGCAGAAGGAAGTAGGCAGGAGCAGTAGCTGTGGAGACTCAGGAATATCCTTGAGGCTCCTTCTCCATTTTCCATGTCTTTGCGGCTCTGTATTCTCCTTGCTCCAGCAACTCATGTGACTTAGAATGAAGGAGGAAGCCAGAGCTCTGCCTGGTGTTGTGGCAAAGGTAGCAGATAAATTAGGGTGAAGCCACAGGAGACGTATACTACGCCTTGGGCAGCCTGACCCCACTCTGGGTAGTCTTACCACACAATGCAGTGCCTCATGTGGCTGGCAACTGCCAGATGTTCCCTCTACCACAGGGTGGGGTGGGGATCTGGCTGCTATGTACTGTGTTCTTGAAAGAAGACTGAGGCTGCCCAAGGCACAGTAGCTGGTCACTGTCTGCCCCGCTGCACAGTGAGGTCCGCTGCGGGGCTTTGAGCAGTGGCTGCTCACTCCTTTCCCACGTGGCCACATCACAGCTGGGGATGGAACAGTGGTTGGGCCAGGGGAGGGAGGTGGGGCAGGGTGCCTGCTCGTGTGGCCGGCACCTTGGCCCACCCCACACCGTGGTGGGAGGTCCAACAGCGACCCGCTTGGTTTTCCTACTGGGATGCAACCATCAGCCCTGGTCCCCATGCTGGCCTCGCAGTGTGACAGCTGTGCTTGCCTGCCATGGGGCTACGTGGGGGATCAGGGCCTCTTCAGATTATGTAGCTGCACCCTTAAATAGGGCAGCAGACCAGTCCTGAAAGTGAGAGTTACCTTCTAAAGTGGTAGACTGAAGCAAGGAGACCTCTTTTCCATTATACTATTGCTCCCTCTTCCCCAAGCAGTGAGGAGTTTCTAGGGTAGCATATTCTAACAGATTAACACCTGCCAAGCATGAGTCATCACAGGATGCGGCCCACAGAGTCTCACCAGTCACTTATTCCCAAGCATTCAAGAATCTTTACTTTGACTCACAAACCCTATACATGGAGTCTCTCATGTATAGACACCGTTCTCCACCCTAGCCAGGTGCCAGACTTCAGGCTCTCCATGTACACTCTGTCAGCCAAGTGGAGCTCTCCTGGTTCAGGACAACCACTCTGCTTCAGGGTCTGCTAGCAGGCTGGGCTCAGTCCAACTTCTCTTTCAGCTAGCCCATTAATGAACCTCCCAGCCTCTAACAGCTCTGAGAGCCCCCTGGCTGGACTTGCCTGGAGATAGAGGCCATTCTTGAGAGGCTCAAGAAACCATCGCTTGATGTTGACTCCCCTGCCAACTATCGGCCTGTCTCTAACCTTCCCTAAAAGGGAAGGTTATTGAATGGATAGTGGCTCAGCAGCTCCAGGAGCATCTCGACTACGTCAGTTATCTTGATCCCTCACAGTCTGACTTTTGCCCGGGTCATGACACTGAGACAGCACTTGTGGCCTTGGTAGATGATCTCCGCCGAGAGAAGGACCGGGATCGTTCAACCCTATTAGTCCTGTTAGATTTTTCAGCTGCATTTGATACTGTTGACCATGAGATGTTGGTGACGCGCCTGCGGGACAGTGCAGGGGTGGGCGGGACCGTTCTTGAATGGTTCCGCTCATTCCTGTCTGGGAGAACTCAGCAGGTAGTACTCGGTGACTGTTTTTCATCACACTGAGATCTCTCGTGTGGGGTCCCATAGAGTTCTGTTTTGTCCCCTCTCCTGTTCAACGTGTATATGCAGCTGCTCGGTGAGGTGATCAGGGGGTATGGGGTGAGGTGTCATCAGTATGCAGATGACACCCAACTGTACCTCTCATTTTCAACTGACCCAGGCCTGACTGTCTCAGTGTTTACCCAGTGTTTGGCAGCTGTGGGGGACTGGATGAGGGCTAATCGACTGCGACTGAATCCTGACAAGACAGAGGTGATGTTAGTGGGTAAGTTGGTGGATGTGACAGCCCCCTCGATCAATGGGGTCTGTCCTCCACTGACTTCCCAGGTGCGGAACTTGGGGGTGCTCCTCGATGCGCAGCTGAGCCTGAATCTCCAGGTGGAGACTGTGGCGAGGAGTGCCTTCCGCCAGTTACATCTGGTGCGGTGACTTTGGCCGCTGATTTCGGTTCCGGATCTGGCCACGGTCATCCATGCTTTTATTACCTCTCGGTTAGACTACTGTAACGCGCTCTATGTGGGGCTACCTATGGTGACGGCTTGGAAGCTGCAGCTGGTGCAGAATGCAGCGGCCTGGCTCTTGGTGGGGCTGGGCTGCCGGGAGCACATTACACCAGTGCTCTGATCTCTGCACTGGCTGCCAATAGTCTTCCGGGCCCGATTCAGAATGTTGGTTTTAACCTATAAAGCCCTACACGGCTTGGGCCCTGCTTATTTGCGAGACCGCCTCACCCCTTGGGTTCTGGATCGGCCTCTACGGTCATCCAGGGCTGCCTTGCTGGAGGTCCCCCAGGTTTTCCGGGAGGCCACACAGAATAGGGCGTTCTCAGTGGCTGCGTCACGCCTCTGGAATTCCCTCCTGGTGGGGACACGTGTGGCCGCGGACCTTCTGGCCTTCCGTAGAAACTACAAAACCTGGCTGTTCCATCAGGCATTTGGCGAGGGGTAGGGTGTGGGTTGGGGGAGGATGAAGTATGGGTTTTTTTTCTGATGTTTGTTGATTTTTTTATTGTTTTATGATTTAAAAAAATTGTTTTATATGGAATGTTGTTAGCCATGCTGGGTCACCTGTGGCAGGAAGTTGCGGGATAGACATTTAAAAAATAAATAAATAAATAAAAAATAAATACATTTTTAGATGAGCACGGCTGTGGGGTGGGTCTGTGTCTGCTGAGTGGATCAGCCATGGAGGGCCCATGCACGTGGAGTCCACGGCCCCCACCCACCCAGCCTCCACCCACCAGAGTTCCAATGGGCAGCTGTTCCACTGATTGGGCCAAGAACCACCTAGCCCCTACATCAACATGCCCCCACTGCATGACGCGAAAGCATGGCAGTTCATGGGCAAGTGAAGCCATGGCAGTCGCCTGCCCTCAGCAGGAATTTGGGAAGGTGGGGGATGAGGGCAAGGCAGACCTATGCACCCACACAAAACCCTGGGGCATGTCATACAACTCACAGGCAGCTCAGGAACACAAAGGGGAATGCATCAAGGAGACCAATGGGACAGCAGCCAAAAAAGCCAAACACCAATCCATCCCCTCCCTGCCAGCCTGGCAGTCCAGTCCCAAACACCCGCCCCACACAACACAGAATCCAGGACAAACAATGGCGGTGCATGGGGCCCCGTTCCAAGAGGGATCATGGCCTGCAGGGTGGGAACAATGAACCTCGTGCTGCAAACAGGATGACGGAGTGAATGGGAAGCAGAAACCTCCCCACAGAGCTGTGTGTGCATGAAAGCTTATTGAAACACTAACTTATAGAGTGAATGGGGGCTCCAACTCTGCACGGAGACCTCCTACAGAGACAGCTTAAATCCCCAAATCCTTGGGTGCCACTGTAATGGACTGAGCAGGGCTTTGGCTTGGCGGGGCTTCCCCGCTAGCCTCCGACCAGCCACCTATGCCCACACAGACGTTCCTGGTCCGCACCACCCAGTGCCCCAACTCCCTGACTCGTTGGCCGTACCCCCACAGGGTCAGACAACCCTCAATCCCTTGGGTATTGTCAGGACCTGGGGGCGGAGGAAGCCCCGAGAGACAGGCAGGGACCCCGCACCCCAGAACGCCCCACCAGAAACCCCGATCCCAGTGCAAGAGGCACCCCTCAAGGTCCTATCAGGAGAAGAGGTAGGGAGCAGCACAACCCATGATACCAGGGCGGAGAAATCACCGCTGGAACCCCGCAGGGACAAACCGCTTGTCCCGGAGAAGCAGGGGGCGGAGTCAGGAACGACGTTGCGCCGCTCGGCGCGGCTGCACGCACAGAGGGGCGGAGCCAGGGACATTTAAGGGCAGCCGGCACAAGCTTCCAGTGCCGGCGATCAGTATTCTGTGAAGCTGGCCCCAAAGCGTGTGACAGAGACCGAAGGCAAACAAGCGAGCGAGTGACGAGAGAAAGAGAGAGTGCGAGAGGGTGAGGAAGGAGTGTGACATGTGCGAGTGCGGCAGTGAGTACGTGAGTGATTGGGTGCAGGTGTGTGTTGTTCTTTGTGTTGTGCACCATCCCCCCTATCTCCCGGTAGCCCTGAGTGTCTCCCTGTGGTGGGTGGGGGTGTTTCCCCCATTTCCCTCTTCCCTAGTCCACAGGAGTGCTCTCCCTCCCCCACGCTCCTTTCCCACGTGGTGTTCTCTCCCCAGCACGGTGTGCGTGGACGGGTGCAAGGGGTTTGGACGTGTGGGCAGGGACCTGGTCCCCCTGGGAACCAGGAGGGGGCCTGCACACTCTGGTACTGATCCCATTCCCTGTGATGATACGGCCCTATCTCTAACGAGACACGGTGGGCCACCCAACAACCTGAGGGAACTTCTTTGTCAGACCCAGCGTGTGCACCCCCTCTCCCCAGGAGTCCCTTGTGTGGGTCGAGTGAGCTGCTGGGCAGGTCCGTGGGCTTCCCCCCACACACTCCCCTCCCCGGGGAGACCTCACAGGTATGGATGAAGGATAGGGTTCCTCTGGGTAGACAGAGGGTCAGACATCCCTGGAGGTCTAAAGGGCACTGTGCCACACACACCCTACTGTAGTAAAGGAAAAGCAGTTTATATTAACAAAGTATAAGAACAAATTCAGTTGGTGAGAAAGGTCCAACAAAGGCAAGGTGATGGCAAGCAAAGGCAACCAAAATGTAAAGAGCAAACACGCAAGCTGCTGACTCCACCGGTTCACTTATCTGACTGTTCCTAAGCTGGGTATATGCACGACTCCTTATCCCTGAGCCGGGTCTTCTCCTCTGTTGCAGCTGGTCTCCTTGGGTGTCAGGTTGAAGGAAGACAGTGTCCTGGGGGGTAGAGGGGCGGCAACTTTCATACCTTTCCCTGGTCTGGGCCTGGAATCTGCTAGGAATTTCCCCATCTAGATCCTTCTGGGTGTGGACAGGAGCTTCCCCGCCCCCAGACCCTTATGGCAAAATGAGGCTGGCTAGGTACTTTTGCAGCCTGATTGAGAAAAGCTTGGGCGTGATTAGCACCCATTGTCTTACCCTGACCTGCCCCTCAAGTTATAGCTTCCCTAAGCCCACAGGAGGGTTTCCTTTACCTACGGTCGCCAGATAATGGAAGCCCAGACACCCCGCCCCCCAGGAATGCTTGGTGGCTTCTCTTCAAAGAGCTTATTGCAGACAGTAACTTTAGTCCCTCAGTGATACAGGAACACCTGACTGTGTTGTGGGTGGGGTGGGGGCAGCCTGCAGCCCCAGGGATGGCATCAGAACCCTGTCCCTGGCTGAGGAGGGGAGAACAAACTCAGAGGAAACACACATGGACAGCACAGTAGGCAATAACATGTAACTGTTTTATTCACCATACAACTACGAAATGGGGGACTGGAATTCCAATTTCTGCAACACAGCAGTCAGGGGCGCCTTCCCAGGGCCCAGCTCCATCAGGTGCTCTGCGGGCGAGACAGCTCGTGCAGGCGCTGGCAGATCTGCAGCAGGAGCTGCTGGTCCTGGCTCCACTCCTGCTTCTGGCAGATATCACGCACTCTAAAGGGAGATGGGGCAGTGGAGGAACCTGTTGGATGGACAGGAGGTTGTTATCGTGGACCAACTTGTATCCACTCCTCAAGTCCTTTGCCTGCTGTCGGCACTGGGATATGTCCCTATTGTACCCCAGCCATGCCATCCCCTTTCAGATGTCTTACTATGAGGTGGGACCCCGGGGCAATTACCGGATACCGGATTTACCGGTTTTCCGGTTCTCAAAGAACCGGATTCTCGGATTAAATCCGGTATCCGGTACCGGTTTTATTCCATTGATTTCAATGGGGCACTGTGTCCCCATTGAAATCAATGGAATACAATTCCTCCCCCCT
>QEPC01012954.1:237606-262324 GCA_003113815.1 Sphenodon punctatus | reverse complement strand
TATTGACTCTTTCCTAAACAGATGCTTCTGACTTCCCAGAAACAAGTGGGGGAGATATGTTGGGATGGTCCCAGCACAGAATGAGGATATTTGGTTGACATTTCTGTTGGCCAATTCGCATCACAAACCGATCTTATACCACAGTGACATAAGAGAATCCCAGGCATAGGCCCCTTCTCTACATATGTTGTACAGGCATATAAAATTGGGACCCTTTATAGAATCTTTCTGATATTTGGCAGAGATGATCATGAAAATGTAATATATAGCCGTGCCAAAGTTCATGTACACTGGTTGGACTACAAAGATGTTATAGTCAGACATACATTTATATGTTAATTGCTTATACCACCATGACCCTTTCCCCAATCCTTCTGAAATTTGGCAAAGATAGTAAATATGGGAAGGGGTATATAAACCGGACAAGTTTCACCTACATTAGATGTGAGGCAAAGAAGTTACAGCTAAGAATGTATATGTAGAATATTGCAAAATACAATAATTCAACTGCTTCTAAAATCGGATTCCTTTATCCAATCGTTTCGAAAGCTAGTACACATAATGCTTTCTATTGGAGGTATATTCATCCCAGGTTTCAGCCAAATATCATAAAAGACAAAAATGTTACAGCCAATAATGTGTTTTCCATTGAAACCAATGGAAATTCAATTCTGAACCCACCGAACGCATCCGAACTGAATGTTCGAATTCGAATTTGGTTTGCACGTTTGGTTCAGTCAACTGAACTATTCGAGTTCAGTCCAAACTCCAAACTTCCAAACCGCGTTCACCTATCCCTACCTGGCTGTTCTGCCGTGCCTTTCCCGAGGGAGATGGGGTGGGTGGGTTGGGTTAAGGAGGGGTAGGGGGTTGAATTGTTTTATTGGGTTGTTTAATTGTATTAATTTTGATTTATTTTAATCTGTATTTTAATATGTTGTTAGCTGCCCTGAGATGTTTTTAGCAGGAGGGGGTGCAGCATTCAAATTTTATAATAAAATAAAATAAATCTTATTGGATTCAGTGGGAGATAGTCACCTACATGCCATGTTTGCCTTGGAAAATATGCCCTCCCCCATCTCTCCCCAGATAACTGTTATTACCAGGTTTGGGCAGGGATAAGCATTTTTTCTTTTAGATACAATGATTTGTTCATGAGCGTAAGATCTAATTAATTCATAAGAACTGTTCACACAAAATGCAAGGATTGTGGTTATTTACCCTGACTAAGTTAGCCCAGGTAAGTAAACCCAAATGCCCCATGGCTAAATGAACAAGGTAAATTCTGAGTAAATTACCACCAGCCAACCACAAATTTACTTCACATTTGGTGAGACAGGTCTGGGATAGTGGGGCTTTGACTGGACGACTGCTTAACATAACCCCAGCATCCACATGAACATTAACCCCCAGGTAAACTGAAACCCCAGGAAAATTACTACAGTGGATAATGCGTAGGTAAAGGGTGGGAAGGTGCTTCTCTGAAAACACCCTTTGTGTGACCGAAATGTGTGTGTGTTTGTAAAGCCACATAGTGTGTGTTTGGTATTATGCATGTTTGTGTGGAGGGATGAAATGACACTACAAGAGCCAGCCTGCTTATCCTCTTGCCATTTTAAATATTTGGTGCTCCGAGGGAAGATTTGCTCTTAAATGCTTTTGCGTTTTAGTAAATATTGGGCTTGTGCTGAGGGGATAAAATCCCAGCAAGTTTACATGGCTGCATTGAATAACAAGCCCGGTGGTGGTTTCTCTACTGGGTCCCGATTCTGAATCTGGCTTCATCTGGCCTCCTGGGGGAGCCTCACTGACCCAATTACAATATTCTCCATTTGAAAGCTGAGCCTGTCCCAATGGCTTTTGCTGCTTTCTTTCTTCCTTTTTTTTATTAAGGCAAAGCCCTCTTCACAGAAGCTTTGCTTTCTGAATGAGTAAAATTAAGCTCTGATCTATGCAGGGACTTCCCTCTATCCTTTCAGCCTGCTGTCCCACAGTGTCAACTCTGCATCGTTGCCTGACTCCCTCTGTGCCCAGAGCTCACGGTTAAAAAAGCGGCAAATGAAATCACATTAACCTCACAAACCAAGGTGTTAATTTGTTTTCTGAAGCCATCTGACACCCATGAGAACCCATTCAGGTCCTTCTTTTTAAAATAAATAAATAAATATATAAACTTTTAGTAATAGTTCATTTTTACAATATATGTTCTTGAAATATGACATGTCTGTACATATGAGATGAATAAGTTTCAATCTGACAGATTTTTTCTGTTGTGTACTAAACACCTATAATAGTTCACCAACCTAAACCAATTTCCCCCACCCCCACCGAGATCACAAGTTGTATCAGTTCCTTTCTTGCAGATCCTTCCAGTGTAGGAGAGATGAGTTTTAGATGGTTCACAGGCAAGTATTAGAAGTCTCTTAGCAATATCTTCTCTTCCGGCAAAGAATGGATGATGGTATTGGAAAGAATTAACCAGTCGGGCGTCCATTTTTCATAGAAGTCTTCCAAACAGTCATGTATGTCTGCAGAAATTCTCTCCATAGTTAACGCAAACCAAAGTCTTTGTAAAAGATGTTTTTTCCGTTAGATATTCCTTTACTTTCCAGATTTGTGCGATTACCTGAAAGGCTGCCAATCTTATCTGGTTGCATCTAAATCTTCTCCCTTTAGTAGCTTGAATCTTTGGGAATATGCCGAATGAGGCAATGGCAGGCCTAGATGGTAGGGTTACATCTAGTATATTTTTCATATGCTTCCAAACCGCCCTCCACAGCAGCTCCACCTTTACACAGGCCCACCAGCAGTGGAGAACATTTCCTTTCATGTTACAGTCCCTCCAGCACTTATCTGAAGCTGTCATTCTAGCATTTTTGACTGAAACTGGTGTTCTATACCACTGAAGTACCAATTTAATTTGTATTTCTTTCACCATTAGAGAGTGGGAACTATGAAACATATTAAACCAAATCTGAGTTAGCTCAGACTTGGAAAATGTTATATTTAGTTCCTTTCCCCATTTTTGAATATATTCTAACTCAGGTGGGGGGTCATTATTCTTTCTGCAGTGTGATACAATCTGGATATTAGGCCTTTATTGTTTTTATTCTATTTCCATTAAGTGAGGTTTTCTGCAAAAGCTTGTTTTGTAATGTTTATTATTTAACATTTTGTTAAATTTGAGATAGGAGAAATCTGATATTTGCATCCACAGAATTGCCTCTAGCTCTTCTTTGGATAATAGCTTGTCATTTTTAAAAACATTTTTCACATACTGTACATTTTTAGTTTTGAGCTTATTTGCTATTCTGTATAAATCATCTTTCTGTTGTCCAATAACACTAAGTAAGGACGTATATGGAGTTACTCCTATTTGTATATTTGCTTTGTTTGTGATTGTTTTCTAAGTCTGCAGCACTACAGGTATGAATGGATGA
Organism: Sphenodon punctatus; assembly: GCA_003113815.1. Taxonomy (NCBI): domain Eukaryota; kingdom Metazoa; phylum Chordata; class Lepidosauria; order Sphenodontia; family Sphenodontidae; genus Sphenodon; species Sphenodon punctatus. The sequence goes on along the minus strand of QEPC01012954.1, from coordinate 258,884 downwards.
TCGAGTCTGACAGGTAAGACAATTTCTGTTTTTTGATTGCAAATCTAATTTAAAGAAAGTGTTCCAATAGCTTCCTGTTCCATACTAATCCAACCATGATTTTTTGGAGCCATGTGCCATACTTGTATTGCTCTTAGAACCGAGGACATGTGGTAAAGTTGAAACTCGGGAATATTAAGTCCCCCGAAGTCTTATCAGTGTACATCACGGATCTCCTTATTCTGGATTTGCCAAAGAAATTTAGCAATTATTTTGTTTATGGAAGAAAAATAGTCCATGAGGATCCGGATGGGCACGGCAAATAAAGTGTACAGAATTTTGGGTAAAACCATCATTTTGAGTAGGTTTACCTGGCCCATCCAGGAGCACAAGACACCTTTCCATTCTTTAATTTTCCTTTCCAGTAATCCTAATAAGGGGCGAAAATTTTCTTTATATAAATTATTAATATTTTTGGGGTACTTTTTACTCCTAAATAGGTTATTTTTGATTCAGAAGTGTCAAATGGGCCACTCCTTCTGCCCCCTGTATGTAAAACAGCATGGCCTGTGATTTTGTCAAGTTTATTTTGTATTCAGATAAGGAACTAAATTCCTCCAACAGCCTTAATAACGGCAGGATAGATACTGAGGGGTTGGATATATAGGTCAATAGATTGTCTGCATACATGGCTGTTTTAGCCTCTTGCTCTTTAAATTTTACCCTTTGTATTTCTCTGTGGTGTCTAATGGCAATTGCCAGAGGTTCATTCAGGTCCCTCTGAATGGCAGACAGGACCAGTGGGGAAGAGATCCCCTCATGCAGAAGACTGGTCTCTTGCATTCTTCCCCCTTGTCCCACGTCCTTCCCTTTATCTTCAGGATCTGACTTTCTGATTTAGCTTTCCAGGTTCTTTTATTCTTAAAGAGGGCTGGGGAAAGAAAGTGTGTGCCTCATGTTAACCCGTGAGCATGAGACTTTGGTTTGCTTAGAGTTGACCTGGTATAAAAGATCATTAAAAGAAATACAGATGGAGGTGAGAAATATTGACTTTATAAAGCAAGTCTACTAAAGCTGAACTCCCGGAGTGCAGCATTTCACAGGCCTGGCCTACATTAGGCTTTTTTCTCTAAAACGTCCCCTCTTTTTATTTAAACCACCAGCTCAGCTTCATCCAGAGTAGAACACTGGAAAGATAGCATGGACTTTCCCTGGTGGTCATAATGGCCCTTTGGGGCCAGAGGAGACCAGGACATTTGTTCCTGACAAAGGTTGCCCTACCATGCACTTGAAGACCAGATGGTATAACATCATGTTTTGGGAGACCTGTTGTGCCACCTCCTCAGCTGCTGTGGACACTCCTTGGTTCCAACAAAAGACCTAGGTCAATGAGAAAGTGAGATCTCTGCCCAAGGCTACATGACATGTCGCAGGCAGCTAGCACGCAGAACATTTCAGAAGGAGTGATGGTGAAGTTCAGCCTCCCTCTTATTACCTTGACAGTATTTGTTTAGATTTAAAAGCACAGCATGAGTTTTGTTCAGTAGATACATAGACTAAGTTTCAAAAGAGCCCAAGGGAATTCCAGCAGGTGCCTAAATCCCATTGAAATTGAATGGCTTGTCTCTTGCTGCCTCTCCATTACCTCACCCTGGCCAGGTGACCTAAGAAAATGTCACCTACCCACTCTTGCGATTAAACACTGTGCCTTTTGTTCGAACGTGTGTGCGTGTGTGTGGTAGAGTTGTTTTTTTAAAAAAACTTCCTTTTTGTTCCAAACTGTTGATGCAAATGTGCTCCTTGCAGTTGCTTGGTTGATATGGCAACAGGTTTTTTTCCCCTTCACCACAAAAAAGCAAAAACAACAACAAAAAGAGAGAAAATATTAAAAATAAACCATTTTAATAATGTAACCACGTGCAGACAGGGATTGAGAAATCTGCTACGTGACGGAGTAGCCGTCGCCGGGGGGAACACTGCGTTCCCTTTCTCTTCCTGTCACTCGTGCTGTCTTCAGACCCTTGAAAGGTAACCTTTAAAACACACTCTGCAGTGTGGTACTTAAACCTCTGGCATTTACCTTCGTTTCTTCCTGGTTTTTATTCTCGATAGTAGTAGGAGGGCTTTTATGTTCTAAGAGGACATGGTTGGGTTTTTCCCCCCCCTTTGAGCTTGATAATTTTCCTCTATTGTGTATCAAACCTCTGCCTTGGTTAATGCTCAGCAAATATATTAGCCACTACTCGCTGGCACCTTGGCTGAGCTTTAAAACTCCCCCACGCTGCCAGTTGCAAGATAGGGCTCTAGCAGCACTTAAGTGGAGGCAGCAAAACAATTTCCAGTCATATTTTGAGCTCCTGTACCTCCTTGTATCCAAGGCTCACAAAGCACTTTACAAACTTTAATTAATTAATCCTCCCAGAATCCCCAAGGGGATCCTAAAAGTGCTTGCATGAGCAGAGCTGCACTGGAGTCAACGAGGCCCTGCTGGCAGGCACAAATGCTCTTAGGATCATGGCCTAGGAGATTTATCTGGAGGAAATCTAAGGTAGAGACAAGGAACAAAACCCGGATCTTCCCACTCATAGGGTGTTTGCATAAGTGACATTAGCCAGTTCTATTTCCCTATTTGTTTTCGCGTCTATACACACAAACCCAGGAATGGCTGTTTGAGAAGCCCTGGGTTGGAGCAGCAGTACCAAGTTTGGGTTCACACTAGAAGTGAAACCGGTATCTGCATGGATACCATTGCCTGGTAGATTTGTGATGTATGAGCTACTTGCAAACGTCTCCAGGTGGTATCTGCACTGATATTTGTGTAGTTCATTGAGTGGAGGGGGCAGGCAGGATGTGGGATCCTTATCCTAATTATCCTGGCTGTGGTAGCATATGGCTCTCTTGGGGCTGGCCTGGGCTCATGTGTGGGCTTCCATGGGCTGGTGCGCATGGAACCAGCACCTGGTAGTCACTTCAGTTGAATGCTGGTTCAGTTCCAGAAGCCTGTGCATGCACCTGGGGGGGAGGGGGGAAAGGAAGCGGGGAGTTGTCTGGCTGGTTTGAGCTCCAGTGGGCCTAGGCCAGCCCTGGAGAGTCAACCACTGCCACTTGCTTCCCACAGGTGCCCTTCTGTCATCCCTCTGCCCCCGAGGTGTGCAGATGCATGTGTGTTTATCTGTTGGATTAATCACGGGATAGAAAAAAGGCTATCCAGTTCAGCCCTCATCTACATGGAAAAAATGTAAAGTGTGGACTAGGGCCGAAGGCTACTACAGGAAGGCATTGTCCTATGAGTTGTTTGAGAGGGAACAGGATGACATGCTCATGCCAGCAGGGGCGTCCTGGTCCCCTGGCAGCCTCCCTCATCTTTTCCTGGCTCACACTGCTCATGGCAGATCAGGAGAACTCTTCTGACAGCATCCTTGGTGCAGAAGAACCCAGGGATGCTGGCAACAACCTACACATTTTGCAGAACACACAAATTCCTGTTATGCGATGCCCATAGCAAGGGGGTGGAGAACATATAGAAGCCCCCTTAATTCTGGACTTCCATGACAAGTCTAACTACATACGGCATGGGTCATATTTGTGAATGCCATTTATGTAACATGATTCTACAACATCTTTAAGCTTACATGACTTTATATGTGTATGAACTAAAGGTAAAACAAATAGCAAACTTCTCATTTTCAAATAATATTGACATTTTGTGATAGCTCCTGCCCTCTGACTATTCAAATAAGTATACATACCCTAAATTAAATTTGTATATTTGTTTCTTCAGGTTTCATTTCAGAAACTGGTTATTTTGTTATCCAAAATAACCAACTCAAAATGATCAAAGTTAATATTCAAAATGAATAAACAAAGTGGAAATGAATAGCTATTTAGATCTGCTCCACCGAGTTCCCACAAACTTGAAGTGGGAAAATTCATTGACCATATTCGTTTATTGAATTATTCATTTCATCTCTAATATGAACAAGTACAAAAGTCGTGTTCCCTTTTGCATATTAGTGTATCATAGTTCACTCACACCATTTAAGAGCCAATAAAGGTTAAAGTCTTCTGCCCTCTTTGCTACAGTGGGTGGAAACAGAAGTGATGTTTGTGCAGTGGTAGCCAACCTGGATTGGGAAGCCTTATCAGACAGTCTGGACTGGGCCACACAACAAACGTGCCCGTGGCTGGGGCACCAAGTAGGCTGGGGTCCAGTGAGCCACACAAGCACCTGGCCTGCCAGCCCTGCCCCTGTGCTGCACCCAGAGCCCCACCCCCACCATGACAGCTAGCCATGGTGGCTGGCCATGGTGGCCCCGATCTGGGCCGTGTCTGCTGGGCCGTAGCAGATGCGATAGTTTGCTGTGGCACACTCTGGCCCGATTGGCAGACCTTAGCTTGGGCTGTGACCTTGAATAGGCCTGGGGTAAAAGCCTGGGCTAGCCACCAACACATCCTGATCCCAACAACTGGTGGTGCCTGTACAAACATGCAGGTGAGGTCCAGTACAAAGTGGGTCACAGTGGCCCAATGTTACATCTGTTTTCACCCAGTGATGTCAGTAATACACACTGACATTTCGACAGCTTTTGATTTCCATCTCCAGCAGACATGGGAAAGCAATACTTACCCCAGCTTCATCAGACTTGCATTCTAGCACCTGGTTGGAGCAGCAACTTCAGACACTAGGCACATTTGACTGTCCCGTATTCAGTGCATTTAGCAAATCATTCTTCCTTAACATTGTTTGGCTGCTGCTAGGGTAGAGTGCTAGAGTGCGAGTTTGATAAAGCTGGGGTATATATTACTTTTCAATATCTGCTGGGAGTGGAACAGAAAGCCTTATGAAGTGGCAGAGTGTGTTATTGACAGCACTGGAGGCAATGTGAAGTTGGAAGGAATACTATCCTCTTAATGAGTATTTTCTTGCTTTGAAGATTTTGAACTCAAAATGTTCAAATTCAAAACAAACTTCCCCAAGGTACAGGTGGAATCTTATAACTCAGGATACCTCCAGGAACATGTGGAACCAGGCCTCAGTGTCCAAAGTGATGGAGATTTCTTAAAAAGGTGAGAGAAGGCTGTGGAAAACAGTTAAAAAGAGAGGATTTGGAAACTCATAGCTTTGTCCCTCAAGCTAGTAAATTGCCATTGAAAATGTTAACAGTGGGTAAAAACAGACATGACGCTAACCACCCCTTAACCACCCTTGGTGGTTATTTATGCAGCCCTGAAACATGCATAAATAACCACCAAGGGTTGTTAAAGGGTGGTTAGCGTCATGTCTGTTTTCACCCCGTGTGCAAAAGGTATGGGTCAGCTTCTGTACAAGGAGAGGCTTACTAGGTTTGGACTGAGAAGAGACAAAAGGAAACAAATCAGTGATGCAGACTAGGAGTAGAATCAAGCTCTGGAACAGCAGTCTGGGAGCACAGTCCCACATCCAGGAGATAAGCGCTTTTTTCTTTCCCTCACATATTATAAGGATGTGGGAAAGACTATGCGCTTATTTAGTAGTCATTAATTAATTATTATTATTATTATAAACATTTATATAGCGCCAGTCATGTACCTGGCGCTGTACAGAACATAGAAATAGACACGGTTCCTGCCTGTGGCTTACAATCTAAAAGACAAGGAGGGGGAGACAGGGAGAGGGGACAGTGGGAGAGACAGGGGAGAAGACAAAAACATTCAAGCTTATGCTTGGCTTCGTTACAATCAGGTTGTTGGGGGGAGCCAAAACCTACCTTTACAACCACGCATTTGAAATGACCCACATAAATCCTGTGGTAGGAATGTCACTCCAGCGCATATTTTGGGTTCAGTGGCTGGCTGGAAGGCTCCTGCCTCTTGGAGAGACGGTGGGGAGCAGAAAGAGCAAAGCCAACATGAAACTGACAGGATAATGACTAGGGCTTCCTCTTGCAGCTGCTTCTCTATTTAATAAAAAACTGACATGAAACTGACTAGAGCTTCCTCTTGCAGAGGGGGTGGGGTTCCTGGATATCGCAGATGGGGGAGGGAACTGTCAAAGTTGCTAGTTCTGGGTGTGAGAGGGGATGGGGTGGGGGGGAGAAATTAAATAGCAGGCAATCGGCTGTTTGCAATTCAGCTGGACCTGTCCCTTCTCCACCCCGGAGGGGTGCTCCTGTGGGAATTGTGGCTTGTGCTCCCCTGGGGTGGGATTTGCGGGTATACCAAAATTGTGTGAATGTCAAAGGCGCATTCTGTAAAATTGCGTAAATGCGCAAATAAAATGGTGGTGTGAATAGCGCATGAGTTTATTTAAGCGCATTTTGAAAATGACTGCGTTTAGAAAAACCAGCATTTTTGTGTGTGTGTGAATGCACTCTGGGAAACACATAGGCTTCCACAAATGTTTGATTACAGCTTTTCCAAGCAATGTACAGAATTCACAAACTAGCTTTGCACGTAGGTGCCTTGTAACTAGTGCCACTCTTAAAAAAAAAAATCACCCACAACACTGGCTGTTTTTACACTGACACTAACCCACATTTAAAATCCCAGATTCTTAATCCTGGGTTCTTGTTTACATGGCCATTTACAACTTGAAATAATCATTAATCCAGGATCGCAGTGTTCATGGATAATATGGGTTTAGACTAACATGGATGACTAAAAAATCCCATGGTGCTTTGCTGCTGAATTCCATCACCTTTTTCTGCTATGATTTTTGTTCCCCTTTAGAGATATCTTTGAACAATCCCACAGCTAATCTATGCACCAGGTTTGGGGGAAGAGACAACAAAACACCGATTTCATGGCCAGAGCCCCAGAAAGTGCTGACAACCACAGAGAGGTTCCTGGGTAGAGAGGATGTTTGCTCTATCTACTAATCTCTATGCTCAATTTGAATTTACAGTTTACACAGATGTTAGCATGGGTTTATTTGATACCAGGTTATATAGATCCTTGAAAATGAGGATTAAATAAACTCGAGTTCAACCTTAACCTGGATATTTTAGCTAGGATTAGGTTTTTACACAGACATTTAGGGCATTTTCACATGGACAAAGTAATCCTTGATAGAATCAGAGCTTATTCACAAACTCCTGTTTGTTCAGACGGACATTTTAATGCTAGATAACGTTAATCCTGGATAGCTCGTGTGACCACAGCCTTACTGTTAATCAGGAATTAGAGTCTCCGGGATGAATTTCAATCCTATGGTGCTTTTCATCTGTGCTCAGCGCACTGATTTTGGGGATTGAAGAAAATCCGATTTTCTTAATTTTTCTGATTTCTTAGTTGAAGAAAATGGAAACAAACTCATCCCTTTGTTCTGTGGGTATTTAAACCTGGCTCTCCACAATGTATTGCAGAACAATGACAGACGTAATGATTGCTCCACAGTCATGTGCCCCTATGTACCATAGAGCAGGAAATGCCCAGAGAGGATGTCAGGTCTTTAGCTGGACTCTGACTTTAACCAAGGATTAGTTGACTAATCCTTGATAGTCATTCACACGGACACTATCGAGGTTTTATAAATACTGATGTTTCCCCTAATCCTTGATAATCTTAGATTTGCAGCCTTCGGACAGACAGCTAATATAGGAATTAAGGCTTTAATTACTAATTAAATGTCTGTGTGAAAACGCCCTTAAACCCAGGTTGAGACACATTATTTTGGAATTAGCCTCCATGTAAAGAACAGCCAGAGTAGAAACACTTTCCCCAATCCTAGTGCTGTAAACTGCTGGAGGCTAAAGGGGAGCAAGGATCCAGACCTGTCCTTCTTAAGGGCTACTCTAATTTATACCGTACTCATCTGCCTGTGGAACCAAATGGTCATGCCAACAGGGGAAGATGATTTGGGTCAGAGAGTTCTGGCTATTATTCACCTTTCTTCCAGCCACAGAGAATCCAGGAGTGCAAAGACACCTGCAGCAGCAAAAAGCTGGTCTGTTATTCAGGACTGTGGCATGAGTCCCTTCTACCCCTGTCTATGGACATAATAATGGTGAGTATTCAGAATATTCCACTAACCCCTGGGACGTCTTCAGCCGGGGGGGAATCTCTTACCACCCAATTTGCCATCTCCATTAAGTCTTGAAATTGGTTTAAATATTTTTAAATGAGGTAAAATGAAAAGATTTTAGAAAAAACTGGAGTATCACAAAGAACAAGAATCATCATCTACAAAGATTGCCCTAATCTCCAATTTCCCTAGCCCCTCACTCTCATAAGCTGCTCACTGATGCTCCGTCTACTGTCCACTCATTCGGGGTTCCCTTTCCCCCTGTAATTAAGCTAAGCATGTGCACCTGCCACTTCTCAACTTTATGAAGTTCTCAACTGAGTTTAAAAAAGGACTGAATAAGTTCTTAGATAATATATCTATTAATGGCTATTAACCAAGTAGTTTACGGGATGAACTTCTTACTGTTGGGAGTTGGGAGCGAACAACGGGGAACGGATTGCCCATTGTGACTGTTGGTTCTTCTCCCATGAGATTGAGATTGGCCACTGGTGGAGGACAGGATGCTGGGCTTGACGGACCATTGGTCAGACTCAGTATGGCACTACTTATGAATGTATCTCTTCTTATATTCCCCTCCCACCCTGTCCATCCTAAATTGTACACTCCCAGGGGCAGGAATTGTCTTTTCTTTAATGACTGTTCAGTGCCAGGCACATTGTGCCAAAATGACTGAAGTGAAACAAATGAAATACTGGGATAACCAACCAAAACATCCAACGTGGCTCTCTGAATAGTCACCGGATAACTGCCAAGCTATCTGGAATATCGGATATTAACCACCAGTCATTTTTTCACAATTCATTCCATCTCTAAGCAGGACATGGCAGGGGACGGGAGAGTATCTGGAATGTTCAGGCTTGTGTAGTCTGGAGTCCCTCCTGCCTGCGACAAGACTAGTGCTGCGGTCAGTGGGTGGGGAGGGTACGGCAGCAGGCCTAGCAGCACTGGACAGACTACAGACCCGAGAGCTGCAGTTTGTGACTTCCAGAGCAACTTCTGTCTTCCTGACTGGGGCTGTATCTGGTGTAGGTAGGCAGCCAGTTCTTATCCTCATCCCCAGCCCTGGCCAGAGAGACTTCTATAATTCCAGACCTCTATGAGTCTGCTGCCTTTGGTGTCCTGCTAAACATCCAGGATTGTGTTGGGAATTTTTATTAATGGTTAGAAAAACAAAACCCCAAAAGCAGCTTGAATTGTTAGTAGCAACAGCTTAGTAGTAATCAACACCTTGAAGATTACTTTAACCTAGAAACAAACTACTTTATTGAGAAGTACATTGTGATAGGAAAGGCCTATCCCTAGTCTTACTAGCTGGTGGCCAGACATGTTGAAGGTCAGAGAGAAGTTAGGAATGGAGAAAAGGTCAGGAAGAAGGAGGAAGTCCAGTAGGAACTTCCTGGGCACATCCCACCTGGGAGGGGGCTTAGAAGCAGAGATCAGGAAAGGTAAAGTGACACACTAACTCACTATCTCTACTCCCAAATGCCCCTAGTGGTCATTAGGGTTTGTTGGTGCAGAAGGTGATGTCATCTGGAGCTGTTTTTCCAACACCCCTTCTCATCGCCTGTCGCACCGGCTCACGACTCCCATTCGCTCACGTAGCATCTGGAATCGATTCCTTGGTAGTGGCTTGGTCAGTCCATCTGCCACCATTTCTTCAGTTGGGCAATACTTCAACTCGATTAGCCCTTCTTCCTGTGCCTCTCGAACATAGTGGTACTTTATGTCAATGTGCTTCGTTCGAGACTTGGACTTCTCCATTTGTGAGAGCTTAATGCAACTCTGGTTGTCCTCAAACATCGTGGTAGGCTTTGGCTCTTCAATTCCAAAGTCCAACAGCAGCTTGTGTATCCACACAGCTTCCCTGCATGCTTCACTAGCTGATATGTATTCTGCTTCTGTTGATGAGAGTGTAACAAGTGACTGCTTCCTGCTAGTCCAACTTATGGCTCCATCTCCATAGAGAAACAGGTGTCCACTGGTGGACTTGCGATCAGCTATGTCTTCAGCCCAATCTGCATCCATGTATCCCACCAGTCTAGGGTTGCTGCTTACTGGAATCTTCAATGCGTAGTGCGCGGTACCCTTCAGGTATCTCCCCAGTCTCTTGACTGCAGTCCAGTCATTCTTGGTTGGGGCACTTACTTTCCTGCTTAAGATTCCCACCGCTGTGGCAATATCTGGCCTTGTCACTGTGGCTATGTACAAAAGCTTGCCAATCGCTTTTCTGTACTGGTTGTTGCCTGCCAGAGGCTCATCATCTTCCCTTTGTTTCAGGAAATTGACATCCATTGGTGTTCTGGCCTCATTGGCATCTGTCAGTCCCAGACATTCCAAAAGATCCTTGATCTTTGCTTTCTGGTTGAGAAGATAACTTCCATCTTCTTCTTTTTCTATTTGAATGCCAAGGTAGTGTGAGATGCTTCCAAGTTCCTTCACCTCTACTTCCTTGTTTAGGTGCTCAACAATCTCGTGACTGTCTTGCTCCTGTTCACAACAGATGATCAGATCATCAACATAAGTCAGGATATAAGTCCACTTATTGTTTCTGAATCTTGAGTACAGGCAGGGGTCAGCTTTTCCTTGTGTGAACCCTTCCTTAAGCAGTAGCTGATTCAGTTTCTCATTCCATGCTCTAGCTGCTTGCTTCAAGCCATAAATGCTCTTCTGGAGTTTGCATACAAGCTTCTCCCTTCCAGGTTGCTCGAAGCCTGGTGGCTGCTGCATATAGATGTCTTCCTCAAGTTCTCCATTCAGGAATGCAGTTTTGACATCTAAATGGTTAACATGCATCTTTCTGGAAGCTGCTATGCTAAGTAGTGTTCTGATGGAAGTGTGCTTGACAACTGGTGCAAATGTTTCATCATAGTCTTCTCCATATATTTGGGAGTATCCCTTGGCTACTAGTCTGGCTTTGTAGCGCTGTACATCCCCTTCTGCATCTTGCTTGATTTTGAAGACCCATTTGCAACCTACAGGTTTTCTTCCAGCAGGTAGTTCCATAAGTGTCCAGGTTTTGTTCTTGTGTAGAGATTCAATCTCTTCCTTTGCTGCTTTCCTCCATTTTTCAGCTTCATGGGTTGGCATCCTGTCAACATCCTTCCATGTGCTGGGTTCTTGCAGCTCTGCACTTGTGGTGAGGTAGGAGTATTTCAAGGGTGGAACTCCTTTGTTGGACCTCTGTGAGCGCCTGGGTTCTGGCTCAGCTTCTGTGACCCCTTCTGAATCTGCAGCTTCTGTAACCCCTTCTGAATCTGCAGCTGGTTCTGGTTCACAGATTGGCATTTGGTAGCTGAAGGCCTGCTCACTTGGTTCCTCTTGCATCTGGATCCTTGGCTCCAGGTCTGGTAATTCACCTTTGGTTGGTCTGTGTCTTTCATCAAAGTACACAACATTGCAAATTTCAATATTACCAGTTTCAACATCAAGAATTCTGTATCCTTTGCCTCCTAAAACATATCCACATAAAACTCCTTTCTTGCTTCTGCAATTCAACTTGTTTCTCTTTGCCTTTGGTATATATGCATACACATCACAACCAAAAACTCTGATGTGATTTAGGCTAGGCTTGTGTCCAAACCACAGTTCAAATGGAGTTTTCTCTATGGCTTTAGTTGGCAATCTGTTCTGCAGATAGCTGGCAGTCATCACTGCTTCTCCCCAGAACTTGCTTGGCAAACTTGCATCTTTCAACATACATCTTGCCATCTCCATTAGGGTTCTATTTTTCCTTTCTGCAACACCATTCTGCTCAGGAGAGTATGGGGCTGTAGTCTCATGCTCAATTCCCTGTTCTCTCAGAAAGGATTTCATTTCGTTTGAGGTGTATTCGCCTCCATTGTCTGACCTTAGTCTCTGAGGCTTTCTCCCAAACTTGTTGCTGACCAATGCAACATACTCTTTAAACTTTTCAAACACTTGACTTTTCTCTCTCAAAGTGTAAACATAGGCAAATCTTGAGAAATCATCAATAAAAGTAACTATGTACAGGTTTCCTCCAATGCTCCTTTGCAGAGGACCTGATACATCACTGTGAATCAACTCTAGAGGGCGCTGAGACTTTCTCTCCTCTAGCTTGTGGAAAGCTGGCTTAACACTTTTTGCAGAAATGCAACATCCACATTTGTCTAAGTTCTCAGTACACAGTTTCAGTTTAAAGTCTTTAATTAAATTCCTCTTCTCAAGTTGGCGAATTGAATTAACATCTCTATGTCCCATTCTGCGATGCCAAGTTTTATCACAGTCTCTGTGGGTGCACTTGAGATTGCTTGCTAAATTTGCATTTTCACTGACACTATGGACTTCAAAGAGCTCACTATCTCCCAGAGATGCATACAGGATTGAGTCACCATCTCTTGTTACAAGGCAATGATCATCCATGAATTCAAACTTGCAGCCATTTTTCACTCCATATTTCACAGAAATTAAATTGTTTTTCAACGAGGGCACATACAGAGCCTTATGTATGATTACTTGTTCAATTTCACCATCTGGGAGCTTACAAAATATTTTTGCTTGACCACGCCCTTCTGAAAAGACCTTTCTCCCATCTGCTAGAGAAATAGGTACTTTGTGATCCAATTCAATTTCTGAAAACATTTCTATATCCTTGAGGAGATTTTCAGTTGCTCCAGAATCAATATAGATCACATCATCTTTTACTTTTGACATGGCGTTAAAACCTTTAATTTTCTCTTTCTCCTTCTGTTTAGAGCTAGCAGTTTTCTCCAGGCTCTCTGTCTGGCTCTTAATGGGTGCTTTAGATTTCCCCATTGTCTTGGCACTTGGGCAATTAACACGTAGGTGTGTTTCACTACCACAGGAAAAACATCCTTTCTTTACTCCTTTCTTTGAGCTAAAGGCTGTAACTTGATCTGTAGAGGTTTGCTTTGCCCTTTTGATAAAGCATTCATGCAACTTGCTAGATAGATAGTCCAATTCAATAACTTTATCTGAAATATCTATAGCAGTTTTCAAATATTCATAAGAAGCTGGTAAAGAGTTCAAGACAAAAGCCACAATCCCAGTGTCTCCAATATCTATTCCCAAAACCTTCAGTCTTCTTGCTAGGCATTGTATTTCACTTATATGCTCAGTAGGATTTTCATTTTCTCTGAGTTTCATATTGCACAGTCTCTGTATTATAGAGATGGCTTCGCTGGGGCTCTTTCTGTTATAAAGAGTTTCCAGCCTTTTCCAGATTTCACTGGCTAAAGTAACATTTTCAAAATGTATAAACAGCTTAGGACTTACATTGATTCCTAGAATCCCAAGAGCTTTTTCATTTTGTCTGTCCCAATGCTTTTGTTCAGCTCCTGCAGCCGTTGGTCTTTCTGTTGTTAGCACCTCATAAAGACCTTGACTCTTCAAGCAAGATTGCATGAGGAAACTCCACTCTTTGAAATTCGCTCCTTCCAGCTTTGGAATGTTGAAGTTCCCTTGAGTTTTCTCCATGCTGCTTGTCTTGTTCCAAAACAAAAACCAGGTACAAAAATAAGCTGTGCTTTTCTCCAACGAGATTCAATTCGAATTCCAAAAAATCTGTTAGGATCTTCAGGAGGATTCTGGGCCCATAACCCTATGTTGGGAATTTTTATTAATGGTTAGAAAAACAAAACCCCAAAAGCAGCTTGAATTGTTAGTAGCAACAGCTTAGTAGTAATCAACACCTTGGAGATTGTTTCTAGGTTAAAGTAAACTACTTTATTGAGAAGTACATTGTGATAGGAAAGGCCTATCCCTAGTCTTACTAGCTAGGTGCCACCAGCATGGTGGGCAGACATGTTGAAGGTCAGAGAGAGAAGTTAGGAATGGAGAAAAGGTCAGGAAGAAGGAGGAAGTCCAGTAGGAACTTCCTAGGCACATCCCACCTGGGAGGGGGCTTAGAAGCAGAGATCAGGAAAGGTAAAGTGACACTTACACTAACTCACTATCTCTACTCCCAAATGCCCCTAGTGGTCATTAGGGTTTGTTGGTGCAGAAGGTGATGTCATCTGGAGCTGTTTTTCCAACAGATTGCAGGTGTCAGCTGTACAAAATAAGAGATAATCTTTGCCCTGAAGAGCTTTTAGTTACAATAAGCAACACTGAGAAAAGGCGGGAAAGGAGACAGAGGTGCAGAGAAGCAAAGTGGATGCCTAAAGGTGCATACAGCATCTCACAGCAGCTCAGTGAGAGACCCAGGAGCAGAACTCAAACCCTGAGTGTCTATCAAGTGCACTATGCAGAGAGGCCAGCACCTCCTGTCACAGAACTGCCTAATCTCACTTTGCACATTCAAGTGATGTCTTTCTCAGATAGCTGTGATCTGGTGTCTTGATCCCTACCTCCTGTCACATACCTTGTTATTTTTCCGGTTTCCTTCTTAAGGGTTGATTTAACCCAAGAACTAGAAAGTAAAGAACATAAAATGACTCCACCACCAGGAAAAGTGAATGCCTCCAGCATTCGGAACGTTCCTGTGAAATTGCAACAAGTGTGTGTGTGTGAGACACCTTACCTCCTTTCAAAGCTCAGGCGTTCCAGGCTTCCCAGTGAATGCCCTGCCAAACTGTAAAGCCTGGATTGGGGAAGAGAGCTAGGCAGCATTTTATCACTCCAATTCCCCCTCCTGCTGTTTCAACCCCCCCCCCAGAGAAGTTCAGCCAAAGAACAGCCCTTTGGTGCTCAGGGGTTTTATTCTTTCCTCTGTTTCTCTGGCACTCAAAACTCTAAAACATGAAAAAAATATTTCTGAAGCAATCAAAGGGCTGAGCAGCTCCGCCTGCAGCTGAGAAAAGCTCAAAGCTCTCAACTCACTGAAAAATATAAATCAGGTGTGACACTCGCAGAGAAAAAGAAAAGAAGAGAACAAGCGGGGATGAAAAGACCTGAGACTTGTATAAATAAAGCTGTCAACACTCCCACTTTATCCACCTGATCCTGCCTCCTGGGGCTTATTGTCCTATCCCAAGTGGCTTTGGATCGCCACTAAAATCAGTGACCGACCAATCCTAGTTTATCAGATAGAAAAGGAAAAAGGTACAACTCCAAGGGCCTGATTCTCTGATCTGGCATCATAGCACAGGAGAGAAAGAGGACTGCAAAGGCAGCTTCCTGCTTTCATCTTCAGGGTTGGCCTACAAGGGCTGCCTGGTGTTCTAGTCCACCAGGGGAGAGAGGCTGTGGCACAGTGGTTGTTCCACTCCACTGCCTTTATTTTGCACGGTTGGGAAAGCCTGGTTGAATAAATTCTTTGAAATGTTGTAGCCCCACTCCCCCAGCACTGCACCACAGAGGAAAATGGCATTCTACTAAACAGCACCTCATTTTCATGTGCAGGTGTCTGGGCCTGAGCTTCCTGAATCATAATAGTCATTCTGACAGAGTGAAGAAATGCCCAATTCTGTTCTTCTCTGTATCTCCACATCTCATTGGTCACTGGGAGAGCAGGAACTGAGAAGTGTGCATCTCAAAGCACAGACGAGTTAAAATTGAAGGGAACCCAAGAGAATTAAGGGCTGGAGGGAGAAGATAGGAGGTGGAGCAGGGGGTGCCTCATTCACACTGCCCAATTGGCTCCTTGTCATGTGATGCTACTAGCAGCTGTAATGACTCTCTCAAATGGAGCTCTTGCATGACAGTTGTATTGTTGAAAATGGACCTAAGGGAAGTGAAAGGAAAAAAAGAGCCCTTAGGTCAGCAAGAGAGAAAGGTGGTAAAAGCCATCTCTCTACCAGCCCTTTAAATTACTGCATCCCTGGGAGCTCTATTATTATGCTTTATATCACCTTCTCTAAGCAACAAAGATCCAGATGCAGCAACCACATGGCACAAAGAAATGCTGGCAGCATTAGAGGGAGAGGGAAGAGTATGTGCACAGACCCCCCCCCCCCCCAAATCATATCCGTCAGAAAGAAACAGAGGATGAGATGGATCTTAGCCACATAGTTAAGTCAGTGACAACATTCCCATTGAATTTGGGATTTTATTCTGAATGCTCTTGGCTATGGAGAGCCAAAGGGTGATATAATCTGTACCTTCCCTTTTGGTGTCTGACTCTGCATTTTACTTCTCAGCTAGTGCCAAAGGATTTCTAGATCACTTCATCACCAAAGCTCCAAAATGCAGTTCTGGTCTAGCAAGTGGCAACATACAGTTCCAGTTTACTGTGTTACACAACTGTATCAGATTTGCTAAAAGATTCCCATTCCCAGTCAGGACCAGTCTTAGAAATTATGGGGTGCAGGGTGAAGACAGCCTCACCCACTTCCCTTTGATGCCATATAAAAGTTATTAACACCACATCAGTACAACCAAAGAACATTTAAATCTGTTTTAGATAAAAGGAAGCACAGAACTTGGGCTCCTTTTAGATGAGCAGCAGGAACTAGCGCATTAAAAGATGTGCTTTGAGAATGTTTGCTGGGGGGCGGTGACGATTAGACAAGACGGAAGTCACTGGCAACCATTGAAATTGATGCTTGTGCTTTATTTTTAAAGACTTCAGCTTTTCAAATGCACTTTTAAAATTAAGCGTGAGTGGCGATTTCAGTGGTCACTGGCAACTTCCATCTCGTCTAAACGTGCCCCCCCCACGCCACAACTTTTCTCAAAGCATAGTTTTCAATGCGCTAGTGTGAATGCCTCGCCCCTTTGTGGGGAATCAGCTCGATCAAGGGTCCACACAATTAACACTTTTAGGTGCACAGGGCCATAATACTCAATTTATGTTTTGGGGTCTAATACCCCAAATAGGGCTTAGTGCCTCTATCTCCCCTTACAGCTGGCCCATTCCACTGGGTAGGGGCTTCTCCCAACTAGTGGGTCCCCAGCATAAACTTAGTCCTGCACATAAACATAAAGTTCTCCCACAATGGGGCACATAGTCCAGGTACTCGAGAATGTGTCTTTGGCCTTATGGCCCTTTAAATAAAGAAAACACACCTGGTCTCCCATACTGTCTGCAAGGCCTCCAAGTCCTGGATCCTATAGAGGGTTGGTTTCACCGGCACTTCCTGGAGGCACATTCTCTCGCTTCGAGCTCCTGCTGAGTACTGCCAGTTCTGGGCTGGGCCACTTCCTTTTATTCAGGAAGCCACACCTCCTAGCCTCCAACTTCCTGTTGGTGGCCATTTTGTGGACTTGGCAGCCATCTTACATTGTTTGAATGGCCCTACTCTGTTACCTATACCCCCCTACATGATGGGTTCTAATCCCAATGCACCCCGACACACTAAACATTTCTTACATCTACCTTTCTAAGGAGTAGGGACAGTAATCCCAATTCTTCCAAGCGGCTTGATGGCTGCTAGAATTCTTTAAACGATTCTGATACCAGGCCGGCTCAGTCACCAACCCTGCCTGGTCCTCGGTCTCTCAGACTATTCATGGTGGCCAGCTTGTCCGCCTCACACCCTACCATCCTTCAGGCTGCTTACCTAACCTCTGGGGTTTTTAGAGCTGGCCTGCTATTTCCTTACATCCTCCCTGCCAAGTTTATCAGGCCGGCTCCATCACCTACCTGCCTGATGAACTCCTGCTTTGTAGGAGTGGGGTGTGGGCCCTCCCATTCCTTTCCCAACCCCCCTCCCCCGGGATCCTGATGACCTCAATGGGTCATGGTTCTCAGGGCTCTAGCCCACTAGTCCCATTCTTTTCATTCTCCCAGGGGTTTTATCTTTTGTGCTACTCAAAGTCTCGTTCTAGAGCCACTCTATGTGGTTTCCCAGGAACCCATCCACAGGTTTGGCAGTGATAGTCAGTTTGCCAACACTTTGCTAAAGCCATCTGCTCAAAATCAATATTGTGGTATCCACATCCATATAGTTCAGCTTCGGATGCGCTCGTATGGCTAAGGCCATTTCCCCCTCTCTCCTCTTCCCGTCTTCCATGGTTATGGGTAAACTTTCTTTATGTCCCTTTTCTTTTCTCTTCTTATTATTCTTATTTCCTCTATCTTTTCCTTGTTCGGAGGGGCTGGTGCCAGTTAAAGGCATAACGTTATCTTGCATGGTCACTTGCATCTCTACGTTAGCCTGCTCTCTGGTATCTTCCTCCTTCATTTCTACATTATGGGTTCGTACAGCTACGCTCTTTTCCAGTGTTTTACTAGTTTGCACTTGAACATCAATGTTGTTCCACTTTGGTATCTGTGCGCCTACATTATTTACTTTAGGAACACCTATCTCTGTCTATACCATAGCATTTCTTAGGGTAGTTTGGACATTGCTTATTTATTTGGCTAGCTACATCAACCCTTTTAGGTTTTAACTCCTCCGTTTGTACAGAGATCTCCACTCCTACTTATTTTAGTTTCTTTGTTATTTCCTTTACCAGAGGTTTATCAATTCTAGGTTGTATTTCTTCTATAAGAGGCTGATCATTTTGGACTTGTCTAAACCGTGGGAACTCTATCCCAGAGGACTTTGTTTCAATTTCTCTTGGGTCAGTTTGATAAGGTCTCTGTCCTATCGGATCTAATATTAAGGGGACCGACTGACCAACAGGCCCTGGTCCCACAGGTATGAGTTTAGTAACCTGGGTTTGTAACTTATTCTCTCTGTCTTCTTTACTTGAAGTTTTTGATAATCCCCAGGTTTTTGTTCCCCCCACCCCCAAATAATAGGGGACCCAGTCTCTACTTAGAATGACTGGCCAGGGAAGTCTAGTTACTACCCCTACTTTCACAAGTTGCTTTAGCCGACCTATTTTAAGGGGTGTCCACTCTATGGGGTATTCTTTAACATTCCCATGCATGCATGCTAACCTCATTTTATCTTGAGGGTCTATCCACTTGGCTTTTATATATTTTTCTTGGACCAGTGTCTGATTGGTTCCAGAGTCTAATAACGCAATTAAAGTATTTCCAGCTAGGTGTACCCATTTTAATTACTTCACTAGTGGTTTATCTCCTAAACTATCCATAGCCGCTATTCGATAAAGACTCTTATCCTGATCACATTCCATTTTGGGGCGTTCTCTCTGGATATGTCCAGTTTCTTCACATTTAAAGCATTTTACTTGCCCGCCCCAAAATCTAGTAGAACCTGGGTATCGTTCCATTTGATTAATTGTAGGATCATCTTGTTCCTGAACGGGGGCTACCCTATTTTCACGGGGGACCAGATTTCCATTTATCTTATCCTTTATATGGGGAGTCTACTTTACCCCTCCGACCTTTCTGGTGAACTGGGGACTTCGAATCTTTCACCTCTAGGTCTGAAACTAAGTAGTTCTCCGTGGCCTCTATAGCTTCTTCTGACGTGGCAGGTTTTTGCCTCTTTGTCCAAACTTGCATTTCTATGGGCAATACGTTTAAGAACTGATACATTGCCACTTGATCTTTTATCAGTTCAGGGCTATGCTATTTGGGCTTTAATGCGTTGCTATATCTTTTGATTTCTGTCCCAAAATTCTTGTATTTCTTGTTTGCCCAAAAGTCTGTTTCCTAAATTGGGCTGTATAGGATTCCTCGGTTATTCCAAATCGCTGTAGTATCATTTGCTTTACAAGAGGATAGTTTCTTAAAAGTCTTTCATCAAGTGCACGATAGGCTGCCTGGGCCTCACCAGTAAGAAAAGGTCCTACTCTTATGGGCCAGGTTTCTGGGGCCCACTGTGCTAGCACGGCCATTTGTTCAAGGGAAATTAAGACCTCAGAGTCATCATCTTTTTGCATCTTGGGCAATACATTTAAATCTACTTCTGCCTTTGAGCTCACTATCTGGTCAGATAAAGCTTGCAATACCTGCTTCTGTTGAGCCTGTTGTAACAATGGGATAATAGCAGCTTGTTGTTGTGCTACAGCAGACAATAATTCTCTGTTCATTGCCTCATCTGTCATTTTCTATCTAACCATCTCTTAACTTTGGAGTATCCCTTTAAGTTTGGGGTGTCCCTTTCTTTTGGGGTACACCCTTTTCTGGACTCCACAATTCCTTAGGGTACTTAAGTTTTGAGGGTACACCACCCTTATAACTATAAAGTCCCTCTCCCAGTTCTGGGTACTCTATCTTTTCTGGGGCCACCCCTCTAATATTGATTTGGTGGCCAATTATTGGGGTGCCCACATTGTCCACCAGTTGTTAATGCCTCATTCCTTTGTGGGGAATTATCTCAGATGAGGGTCCACAAAATTAATACTTCTAGGTGCACAGGGCCATAATACCCAATTTATATTTTGGGGTCTAATACCCCAAATAGGGCTAAGTGCCCTCCAGCCTCCACATCTCCCCTTACAGCTGGGGCATTCCACCAGGTAGGGGCTTCTCCCAACAAGTGTATCCCCAGCATAAACATAGTTCCACACATAAACATAAAGTTCTCCCACAACAGGGCACATAAAGTCCAGGTACTTGAGAACATAAGTCTTTGGCCTTATGGCCCTTTAAATAAAGAAAACACACCTGGTCTCCCACACTGTCTTCAAGGCCTCCAAGTTCTGGATCCTGTAGAGAGTTGATTTCACCAGAGCTTCCTAGAGGCACAGCCTCTTACTTCAAGCTCCTGCTAGGTACTGCCAGTTCCTGGCTGGGCCACTTCCTTTTATTCAGGAAGCCACGCTTCCTAGCCTCCAACTTCCTGTTGGTGGCCATTTTGTGGACTTGGCAGCCATCTTACATTGCTTGAGTTCTTTATGGCTCTACTCTGTTACAGCTAGTTCCTGTTGTTTGTCTAAAAGCGGCCACAGCTATGGTTAAAAGGCAACAACTCTTATTTAAAACACACAAGGGCAAGCACACAAGGATAGGGACAGATCCATGGCACAGATCTATGATCTGAACCCTCATTCTCTTGAGCATATTCCTATTACACTCCCATCACACATGTTCAAACAAGGATCAAACCCCCACAGTATCACAGCACCCTCCATGTCAGTGCAGAGCAGCCATGAAAATAAAACGGGTGAGGACCTTCAGGTCCAGGGGCCAAACACAGTCCTCAGGAAGGATTTATGTAGCCCCTTTCCAGTTCCTGGATTTGGCCCTGGATCTCAAACACCAAAGCACTGCAAAACCGAATGGAGGTGAGCAGAGATGAGGGCATGCACATAAAGATAGGGACTGATCCATGATCTCTACCCTCCTTCTCTTGAGCATATCCCTATTACAGTCCCAACACAGAAGTTCAAACATAGATCCAGCTGATGAATCAAACAACCCCACATGGCAAAATCACCCCAACCCCCCAGGTGATACCAAGCCCCCCCAATGGCCCCAGTCCTGGTCCGCACCCAACCCCCCAGGTGATCCCAGCTACCCCTTCCCCCTGAAAACCCCCAAGATCATGGACCTTGCAGCCCCTTCCCCACAAAA
>QEPC01012954.1:202422-220068 GCA_003113815.1 Sphenodon punctatus | reverse complement strand
GAGAGAGGAGGCAAAGTCCAGGGGGTTAATGGCCTGCAGGTCATGGAAGGGGTGTGGAGACAAGGAAGAGAAGGGGGAACAGTGGGAGACATTGAAAGAGGCAAGGAAGTGGTCAGAGATGGGATGAGGATCAAAGGAGAGATCAGAGACAGAGCAGTTCCTAGAGAAGATGAGGTCAAGAGAATGGCCGTCCAAAGGTGGAGGTTGAAGGAGGAGGCTAGTGAGAGGAAGTGGGAGATGGATGGCTGGGAAGGGACATCAACATGAATGTTGAAGTCACTGAGGATGAGTGGAGATATCATCGGAGAGGAAGAAAGTGAGCCAGGACTCGAATTCAGAGAGAAAGGAAGAGAGAGCGCCAGGGGGTGCAGTAGAGGAAAGCGACACGGAGATGGAGGGGGGAGTAGAGGCGCACAGAGTGTGCCTCAAAGGAAGGGAAGGAAAGAGAGGGGGGGAGGAGAAAGCGGTTGGAATTGACAGGAATTAGTGAGGAGGAAGCCCACGCCATCACCCCGGCCTGCAGGGCAGGACTGTTGAGAAAATTAGAGATTCCCAAAGGAGAGGGTAGCAGGGCTGAGAGAGTCGGAGGGGGAGATCCAAGTTTCAGTAAGGACAAGGAGCTGGAGTGAGTGAGAGAGGAAGAGATCATGGATGTAGGGGACTTTATTGACAGAGGAGTGATAGTTCCAAAGGGAGCAGGAGAATGGGAGCTGATCAGGGGGAAGCCAGGGAATGGGGATAAGATTGGGAGAAGGGGGATGGTGGGGCAGGTGAGAGATGGGGAGGGTGGAGGAGGAGGAAGTGTGAGGAGGTTGGAGAGAAGTGATTGCGGGGGGGAGGAAGGAGCAGGGGGGAAAGAAGTATAGGAAGGAAGAGTTGGGGGGAAAGGGGAGAAGGAGGGAGAGGGAAGGCGAGAGATTAGGGCAGGCATGATGGTGGGGAGGACAGGAGGGAGGCAACCCTGACCGTGGGTAGTAGAGAAGAGACAGAGGAGAATGCCGATACACATCCAATGGGGCCTCGGCAGTTCTGTCAGAATCTAGGTACACTGTTCTGCTTCGTTCCCGTGAAGCAATTCAGAGATGGTGGCTGGGATTCTTGCTGCCTTTCACCTTATGTTTATCATTTATGTCCCTGAAATGTAGACCTGAAATGGGAAGTGAGTTTACTACCCAGAGGTAAGCAGGTGCCCCTTTCCCCCATTTACCTGGGGCCTGGGAAGGGGTGTGGTGGCAGCACTGAGGCAGCAGCAGTGGGGTGGTGATGGTGGTGATCTGGGGTCTGGAGGAAGCTAGGCCCTTGGCCAGTTAGCCTGCCAGAGCATATGCAGACTGCCTAGTATATGGGTCTTGCGCAAGTGCATGTTGCCCAGGCAATTTATGTCTGCACCGGCCAGATGGTCTAGGACCTAGGGTACCGCAGAGGAACTCTGGAATGGAGATCATTACTGCCTTAGCCCCAGGTAAAGACAACACCCAAACAATGGGTATCATCCAGTGAATTTGCAGTACCCAAACTGTGAGAAGCGGTTCGTGTTTACCCTTTTTACTGTGTAGCCCTTGTAGCTCTAGTTCAAAATGGATGTAGAATATGATCATTCTTACCAAATGATGCTGCATGCCTGCTTTGTGCTGGGGTAAAGTGAAGGATCAATCCCAAATTGCTGCACCGCGAGGACACACTTGAAAGTAGATTAGAGGCTTTAACTTTAGATTTCTCTGTTCTTAGTTACAGCTGGCTCCTAGTAGGGATTTGTTGTTGTTCTGAGATTAGTCATGCTTTTATTTATGTCTCCTCCTGAATGTTAAGTTTAGGCCAATCATTTGGATGTGCTGTAAATACTTTCCTGGTTCCGAGTCTGGGGAGACAAAGCTAGTGTGAGAAGGGGATTCACGAGCCAGGGACCTGTGTCCACTGTGTTTCCCCCTCTGCTGACAATGGGGGGAAACTCGGTGAATATAGGGCCCTATAACAGTACAGAGATATTTAACATACATAGACCCACAAGCCTTGTGTTAATTGTTGGTGCAAAGTGCATGTCCACATCCCAGTCCCCAATCCCAGAGCTAGTGGGATTGGTGTTAGAATAAGAAGATTACTTCCAGTAAACTTCCCAGAGCAGCAGCCTTGTTACTTTTAATGCCCTGTCAACACACAACAAACAAGCTATTGGAATATGTGTCACGAAGGAACATAGGGTCACACATGACCAGAGGGAACATACATGCACTGTTAATTTATAGAAACCAGTTTGTAGCATGTACTATTAAGTTATAGAAACCAATCTGTGGCAATTATGTCAAGCTAAGAGATGTTAAACCATTACTGTAACATTGCAAAAGAAGAGACATTGCGAAATAGGAGCAGCACAACCCCCCAAGGGCATAGATATGTAAACAGGGGTCTTTCCAAAAGGTGTGAATGTCTCTAACAGCAGTTTTAAGAATGCAAATGAAAGGAAACTGCATACGTGAGTGAGCCCACAGGTTCAGGAGAGAAAACAAGAAGGGAAAACAAAAAGGACTTTCTGGAAGACTCAAGAAGAAACTAGGGTCCCCCCCCCAAGGACTTATAAGGGACATTCGGACCCATAGAGTCAGAGTCAGTTGGGAACTCAATCAACCTAGGACTCGCTGAGTCTCAGAATATAGCTGGAGGGCAGGAGCCTGTCAGTTAGCCTGTCAAAGCAATGTATTGAGAGAAGAGACTTTGCTTTCTAACCAACTTCATGACTCAAAGCCCAGCCTCACTACATCTGACTGAAAAATGGATTCAAGCGCATGGACCTTCTGTAGGGTAAGATCTTAACCAGGGACCTTCTCAGTACAGACTAGCTCTTCCAATGGCTATGTCAGTGGGTGGGCGATATGTCAAGGAGCAAGGTTTTGTTTAAGAGTGTTTTTTATTTTGTTTGGCTTTAATTGTGTATATGTAAACTGTGGGGCCATGGCAAAGGCTAGTGCCTGTTAATAAAATTTACTTACTTACTTACAGTACAGACTAGGATTGTGTTATTTTGTTTTATTTGCCACTCTGCATTCATTTATGTAATCAATAAACTTTCTTCTTTACTAAGGCCACTTTTAGACGAGACAATTTGCGCATGATTGGTGGAAAATGTGCTGTTTTAATGCTCATTTAAACACCTAAACTGTTTTAAATGTGCATTTGCCATGATCGTGTAAAAGCCCAAACCATTTTGAATGTGGTTTTTAAATAATGCACATTTTTTAAAACCGATTTTGGCATCCCCCGATCATCAAAGGGACTCAAAACCTGTTTTAAAATATGCGCATTATTTAAAAACCACTTTCAAAACTGTTTGGGCTTTTACACGATCATGGCAAATGCGCATTTAAAATGGTTTAGGTGTTTAAATGAGCATTAAAACACGTACATTTTTCACCAATCATGAGCAAATTTGTTTAGTCTAAAAGCGGCCTAAGAAGTGCTTTCTGTCGTCTCACACTGGGAAACACAGTCTGAGTATCTTGCGAACCCAGAGAGAAAAGAGTCTGTGAGCAGGAAGTCTTTGGAGCTTGGGTGACAAAAGTGTTGTTCCCTTTGCAGGACTGATTCAGCTAGAGAGAGAACTGATTCAGATGGGCTGCAAGTGAGGGAAACTGAGTCAGTCACCCAACCCAGAAAAGTGGAGTAGTGGACCCCAGCCCCATGACAATGTGGTAACCTGAACGTAGGTGCGTGAATAGTTACAAATGACCAGTGGTTTAGATTTTTTGTTGCTAGGCCAGCCAACCAAAACCTGACCTGAGATTTCACAAAAAATGCAGCCCGGGGTTGGCTTTATCTATTTCATCACACTAGGCAAAATGTTAATGCACTGCCTTCCTCCCCAACCACACACATACCTGCCTTTGCACCTCTGAAGCTGACAGCTTGCACTGTGGGTTGGGGAGGGAACCCATCTTGGTTCTCTGCTGATTAACTGTTCAGTAGGGAAGGAGCAGCAGTCCCCACACCTGCAGTGCAAGCCTCAATGGGGATGGGGAGAGAGAGAGAGAACCCTCCTGCCTTGGTTTGCTTCATTCTTCCATTTGCCACCATATGCTTTCTCCTGGTTCACCGACACCTACCACATAAAGCCAAAGCTGGTGCAGATCATTTATTGGAAACGTCTGCAAGCTGCCCCCTCCCTGCAATCAATACAGTATTAGTAAAGATGTGGATGTATAATACCCACTCACAAACACCTTAGTTCATGGATAAATGGCGTAAGCTTTTTCTATACCGTTTTTTTTATTCCCTGCTTTGTGTTTTATTAAGCAAATTTCTGGTTGCAAAAAAGTGCAGGATTAACAGCCTTGGATCCGTTAGTTGCAGAACACAATTAACCCAGAGAACAATGGCACAAGCTTCCCTGTATGGCTGTACCACAGGCTCCTGACCCTGATTTGGAACCAGGGAGGTACAAGAGTGGTCCATTTTCTGAACTCATTCACAGCCTGGTCTATCTTCTGAGGCTGCCAACAATGATGGTTTTTTAGTGCCCATTGTAATGGTGCCTTTTGTACTGTGGCTATATGCACCCATTAGGCACTGGAATGAGTCCAACACCTCTTTTCAGATAGATCCATGACATGGTAATGGCATTTTGTTGTTCACAATGTTGTAGTGACATAACAACATGGTTAAAGGCACAATTGGTTACCAGAGACCTGAGGACAAATTTGAACCAGTGACAGTAAGGAGGAAAACACAGAAGCCATTAACAGCTTGTACAAATTCTTCCATACAGCTCTGAAGAGTACCACTTTATTCTGTTATGATATAGCATGATATAAACCATATGTATCACAGCTTATATATCTCAGTGGATAAGCATGAATCACCTGATGGCTGGGATGTTTGTGGGCATGGAAAATTACCCTTGCCCTTCCTCAGTGGCAGGGCCAGCACCACAGTAAGTGTGGAACAGGTGGCTGCCTAGAGTGGCAAGCTGAAGAGGGTGGCAAAAACTGCAGCTGCCCCTGTGGCTGGCGGGGCAGCTGGATCAAGGGGTCTGGAGGCAGCGGGAGCAAGGGTCACCAGCCCCCGATGCCTGACATGCGCATGTGTCTCATGTGGACTGTGTGCACATAGTGCAAGGAGGGCAGCAAAAATTTCTTTTGCCTAGTGCTGAGAAAATACTTGTAGTGTCCCTGCTCAGTGGGACTGAGCCACACTTGGCCCTTCCTCAGGCAAGTGAAAGGGCAGAACAAAAGACTGAGCAATGCAAGACAAGGTATTTAAGGAAACTTCCATATATACTTGCCTTGCATTACTTTATCTATGTGTCCTATATTACCCAGTCTTTAGTTCTTATCTTTTACTTGCCAGAGGAAGGGCCCAGTGTGGCTCAAAAGTTTGCATGCTCCACCAAAAGAAGATGGCCTGACAAAAGACATTATCTGAACTAATTTATCTTCTCTTACATTTGGGACCAATGCAGCAACCAGGGCCAGACTTAGGATTTTAGTGCCCCTAGGGAACTCAGCCTGCCGTCCCCGCCCTCCCACCTCCCCGAGCTCTGGTGCATGTGTGGGCTGTCGTCTGAGGCAGGGAAGGAGACAATGGTGGTGCCCAGCACAGAAGTAGAGTCTCTTCCTCCACAATCAACATCACCACAGAGAGCGTTTGGGGCTCAAGGCGGAACAGAGGGTACCCCGCTTCAGGCTGTGGATGTTGTGGATAAGGCAGTGTGATTGCGGGGGATGGGGCGCTGTGACCAGGCAGGCGTGAGCTGAGAACAAAAGCCCCCAGATTTGCTGACTCCCCCTGCACTGGCCAGGTGCCTATGTTGCCTGCCCCTAAATGCAGCCCTGGCAGCAACCACACTCTCTAGATCAGGGTTGGGAAACTTTCCCCCTCTCATGGGCATGTGCCTCTTTGAAAATCAGCAGAAGCTCTGTGGGCCAGATAAAATTTGCAGGAGTGCTTAAGGAGTGTGCTCAGGATGGAGGAAGGAGAGGGTCCTTATTGTAGTTCTATGCCATAGAACCATCCCCTGTGCTTGAGTGTGTGCCCTTATCTCTGCCCCCTTCCCCATAGCTCACTCAATCAGTGCTTCAGGGTCGGGAATGAATCCATGGGCCAGATCCAAGATGTGGAAAGGGTCCAAATAAACTGTCATGGCCTGTATTTGCCCCACAGTCTGGAGTTTCCCCGTCTCCACTCTAAACCAAGGGCCTTCCTTTGACATACATAATTTTTTCAAGTCTATCCTATCCAGCAAACCCCACCCCCTAGAATTATTCATAAGCAGTTCAACAGCATGGACCACAGCCATCCACAAGTGTGCCTGGGTGGACCGGACAGTGTGGACAGACACCCACTTCTCCCCATACATCATGGTCAACGATTTCCTTATGCTATTGTGCCTTTATTCATTCAAAGGTGAGAAACATAAAAGTATGAAACCGATGGAAGAATAGAGAAGATATGACACCCCTAAGCGTAAGCTACAGAGGACAGTCCCATCTTTAATTTTAGCCCCTGTGGCCCTTATAGCTACCACCTTGGGGGGCTACAAGAGGACAGTCCTCTGCACTGCTCTGCTCCTCAACAGTGTTTGATGTTTACAGCTGCTGGTCAAATGGGTGGAGATGCTGCCTGGGGAGGTGGGGGGAATTGACGGAGCGGGTGTGTGTGTGTTTGCGTTCTTTGTGTGGGGCGGGTGCCTGGGTACCATGCTTTATTTATTATTTATTTATTTATTAAATTTATAGGTCGCCCCATCCTGAACCCAGCTCGGGGCGGCTTACAATCATAAAATACCATATAAAACAATTCAGTACCTAAAATACCGTATATAAACATTTAAAACATATAAAACAACATATGAAACAGGGCCTGGGACATAAATTACTGGGGGTAGGGGGAATAAAAATCAACTACCCACCCCCTCCCCAAAGGCCCGGGCGAACAACCAGGTCTTGCTTGGGGGGCACTTCACACAAGCGGCCCCACACACAGCTGCCCCGTCCATGTACCACCCACCCTGTCTGCACACGGGGCAGTCCGGCTTTTCCCAGAGTGCCCCGTGCGTGGACCGGGTGAGCAGTTCGTGGGCCATGGGAGTACTCACCCCCATGCACTGTCTTCAGACAAGACATCCCCCACTTGGACGGTGCCTGTCCATGTGGGGGGGGGGGTGTAAGAGAACAACCTGAGGACAATGGGCCTCTCACCTAGCACCCTGAGAGGCAGCCTAGGCCCATAAGCAACACTTGTATTTGGAAGAGAGAGTAGCTAGACACTTCATGCATTTAGGAACCTGTAAAATGGACTGCGCAGCTGGTTCTGGAAAGACATCTTTGCAAAGATGTATTTGTACAGGAGAGACAGAAGCCTGTGGAACAAATGGACACACAGAAGAACATTTTGCTTTTAAGAACTTTATTTCACAGGAATTTACCAGGCCCGTGATAGTGTTTTTGAGGCGACCTGGCACCCATCTCTCTCAATGGCCCTTTGTGACCAGACAGTAGCTTTATATCACCATGGATAAGAATTACACAAGTATCTGAGTAGTGATTAGGAGGAGTGTAGTGCTGAAGTTTGCCCTGAAACCCGAGTGCACTTCTAGAGGAAAAGGGTGTCTTGGAACTGGGTTTCTGAAATGGGTTTGAGGCTAGAGATGTATCTCTATTGTACAGAGCAGTCTGAAAACACTGCTCAGGGAGGCATGGCAAATCCCGCAGTTGATTAATGTGTCTTCGTTTGTGACTAATGACTTCCACTGACTGCGGCTCTCACCCTCAGCCTGCCTCAGACTAGACTAGAGCCTACAGTAAGAGGTCAGCTGCTATTTCTTTGAGCTGTCTTGACGTGGCAGCTACTTCACTGAGGTATCAGGAAAAGCACTACGAAAAGGACTGTGCTGCTTTGATGTTTTTGGAGCCGGTTCTAATCCAGCTGATGAGAGTAAATTCGTTATACAAAATGGTGCTTTGTATATCTGAACACTCCTGCAAACAAGACTAGTAAGGCACACAAATGAACATGTAAACATGTATGTGTAACAGGGCAGAGTCCTTGAAAGCTGCTACCCCTTTAAAAGAACACAGCTAGCACCAGCGAGTGGAAGGTGCTAAGGCTGCAGGTGGTCGCCACCAAAGGTGGAGGATCGTGCCTAATTAAGGAGCAGCTGGGTTGGGCGTGGCTCAGGCTATATGAGAAGCTGAGGAGCCAGAGAAGAGGTAGTTGACTCCAGACACTGGTAGAGACGGGAGCTGAGCGTGTCTCTGAACCAAGCCTATCGGGTGCTGTTTGGATTTGGAGCAGGCTTGTTGGGGTGCAGTGCCTGATCCAGAAGCCAAAGAGACTGAAGAAGCCCAGAGGACATTGCCCTCAAGGAACTATGTATAGGTGGTGACTTCTATGAGGGCTGAGACTATGATTTAAGAGGGACTGTGAGAACTGGAAGTGCACATGAACTGTGAGTAGCAGCCAGAGGTTGGGAGGCCTGGCTGGAAAGCTTGTATATGGTGAAGACTCTACCGTTGAACCTAACAAAAGACTATGGGTGCAATCCTACCACTGGTATACGCTGGCAGTAGGCACACTATAGAGCTGGATGGTGGGTGCTCAGGCATGCACGTGCCCCATGTGCGCAAGGCTCATACCTGTCACAATATATAAGTATCTGACAGTGTGCAAACACCCAAATACAAGGCTAGATGCACAATACCACCACTGGGCCAGATCGTCAGGAAAGATAAAATGAGATGGCTCTGTTAAAGTCCATGGTAGAAGAACATGGCCTTAAAGTCAATGACTGAGGAGCAATACTAATTGAGGAGCATTGCCTTAGAAAGCTCAGTTGGTGAGCAGAAGAAGATTGTAGTGTGCTCTGAAAGGCTTATTTAGGCCTGCTTGATTGCAGCTTGAAGGAGTTGTCCTATATTTCTTCTGAAGAATCTGATACAGGCCACTGTCCAAGACAGGATACTAGAACAGATGGACCTTTAGTCTGATCCAGTGTGGCACTTCTTATCTGGTCCACTTTATGTAACAAGCACTCAGGAGTCAAGTTTATAAGCCCTAGTACTGTCTATCAACCCCATTGGTATGTTTCTCAGACGGAGACTGCTCAGGTTTCTGGAGTGCGCTTAGGAATAGCTGTATTCAATAGAGCCCAGCATGCTGAGCATGGAGCTCTTTTGGAAATCTAGTCCTATGTTTCAAAATGGAATCCACTGATGCTGAACACTTCTGAACATCTGTCCCTCATTGCACAATGAGTATGCTCAGAGGCTGAATGACTGGGAGATCACAGTCAGTGTCATCCATCTCACATACTACCTCTCTGTATAGCAAAGCAACCACACAGAAACAGGTACATTAAATCATCCCAGATGATGAGCATCTCATAACGCAGATCTGCTCAGAGGGATCTAGGAGAATATCGGACAATATCTAGAGGATAGGAACATTTTTTACACCTCAAAAACTCTTTGGGATGCACAGAGACTTCATGCTATCAAGAAGCTGTCCTCCCGGACACACAGTTACATAGGCACTCACACTTACCAGACTGTATGCTCTCCTGTGCACATGATCATACATAATCACATGATCACATAAACATGCAAGCAGCCAGTTCAGCTTGCCCTACAAATCTCATGGAAGATGTCTTTGTAATTAGGAGATTCTTCATTTGTTGATGACACTTTTCATTACCATTCAGCTGTTCTTTCTAAGCAGTCAAGTATTAGGTTGTTCATTCTGTCAGGCTGGATTGATGAGATCAGCTGGCCAGTAACTAATGCTGCTTTCCATCACAGGCACAGTCAGGACCTGTGCCTGGCTGGGTGTGGATTCCAATCACAATAAATACAAAATCAAGTTAAAATGAAATCCATTAGAAATACTTCAGCTTGAAGCAAATACAATTTCAGAAGAGCTTCAGGCTCTTTGTCTGGGTCGGAAACTTCCTGTGCCCAGGAAGAGTTTTGTGAAATGATTTCAGTGTTACGAAAGTGGCCATTTTCATGACATTTACGCTAAACGCGATAAGACAGCTTATAGTTAACAAGTCCAGGAGGAATATATTTAAAATATAGAGTGTCACACTGTATCGTTTAAATATCAAGAGAACAGGCCAACTCAGAGAGTTTAATGGTCCTGTGTTTTAAAAATATCTACACTACATTTCATGCTGCAGCTAACAAATCTATGGAAGGTATGGATTTTCCTGTATGGTCACTGAGCTGAACTCAGGCTCTGTCTCTTCACCTAGGGGAGATTTCAAAGGCAGAGCAGAAACATGTTGTGGTTCCTAGTCTGCATGTGGCCTTTGGTGCTAAACTTTAGAGCAAGGCAGAAGCTCTGGGTTACAGCTGAGAGTGTTTGTGCATGTTTGGAAAAGAGCAATTATGACTAGCTACAGCACAGTCAGCAAGGAGGGTTCCCCATGTGCTCGGCATTAAGCAGAAAGTGACATTTTGTCAGGCACTTCAAATGAGAAACCATGCAATACCATGAAACTAAGAGTGTGCAAAAGTACCATTCTCCATCTGCTGTATGTGTGTGTGTGTGTGTGCACATCCATCCATGTGCTTGCACACACTGCTCCTCCACCCCTTGGAGATCCACCTTCTCTCTGTATGTTCTGTAGAAATGGGAATTTCGGTTTCGGATAGAACTGAAATGACCCCCAAATGGTCTTTTTGGTTCTGTCTGAAATTTCAGTTCTCGTTCTGGTTTTGGTTGTTTCATTTTTTGGGCATGAAATTTTTTTTCCCCCCCACAATGCAGAACACCGCCCCCCACCCCCTCAACAAAATTAAATGCAAAAACTCCCGAAACCGAAATGAGAACCAAAACTGAAAAACCGAAACCAAAATTGGTTCTGGAGTCCCATCCCTAATGTTCGGGTAGAGGCAGCAGCAGGCTCTCTGTTGCTGGTTGTGTCATGTTCATGGGTCCCTGGCCATGTTCTCTCTCCTAGAGGGAGTGGCTTCTCTGGTTCAGAGGGTTCCATGCATACACCCCTTCCTTCTCAGAATCCTGGTTGTCAAAGTAGTATCTTACTATCTTGGGTGAAGCGCTGGTCAGAGCTGGGCTAAGGATTGAGGTCCAATGGGTCAGTCTGCATGAACATCAAGGCAGGGTAGTACAGGCAGGAACGTGGCCAGGAATAAAGCTGGGTCAGGAGGAACCAAGGGGAATCTGAGAATCTAAACAAGGGAGTAGGCTGAACTCATAGTTCATGCACCACCCATCCAGTCCATGCATGCGGCACTCCAGCTTTTCCCAGAGTGCCCTGTGCCTGCGTGGACTCAGTGGGCGGTGCATGGGTCATGGGAGCACGCACCCTCCCACACCGTATTCAAATGAGACATCCCCAACGTGGATGGTGAGTGTCCATGCGTGGGGATGTCACGTGTAAAAACACCCTGAGTTCCACCAATCAGACTGCAGAACAGACCTGGCCAATCAGAGTCCTGTGGGCAAGGCAGTGCTGGTGAAACTTCAGGACTGGAACTTCTACCTCCTCCCTACAGTAAATCCACACCATATAGTCAAGGCATCAGGGCACAGCTGACCCCAGTTCAAATTCCATGGGACCTGACATTCCTCCTGGCTAGGAATGAGAACCTGGAAACCTGATGGTTTCCTTCCCTGATGACAGAACTTTTTGTCTCTCCCTCCTTCACCCCTCAGTTTCCCCAGAAATGATACCCTGGTTCCAGGACATCAGCATAGTTCTATTCCCCCTGAATGAATGGAAGGCTTGACCTCCTTCCTCTCTGAGACAGAGTGCTCCTTGCTAAGTCCCTGTCACCACGCGGCCCTCTCCGGCACGGGTAGCGGCTCGCGGGTGCCGGTTGTTGTCCCTCCCCCCTCTTTAGTAAAGGAAGGCTAGTAGGGCAGGGGCGCACGGCAGTGCAGGAAGTGGCACGAGGCGAAGTCTTGCGAGAGGCGGGACTTCGCAGCCGCCATCTTGGCCCAGGTGCGGATCCCGCCATTCCGCGCCTGGGTAGCATTGAGTGTGCAGCGTGTTCGAGGTGCGGAGGCATTACTGAGGCAGTGGCTGCGGCGGTGGGGCAAAAGAGGGGAGGTGTTTTGGAGCATGAGCACCGGTACCAGGATCAAGCCCCCCCCCTTCGAGGAGCGGCAACCAGAGAGGGGAGGAGAACTGGAGTGTGGGGGAGAGTGTTTATCCCATCTTCCGCTTCCTTCCCACGTCCAGTCCAGGCCACGCGCCTTGGGAGGTAGCCCCTGGCCGGTTTAGGGGTGCAGTGCTAGGCTTGGTGGGCCTGCAGGCACCTGCACCTGGGGAGGACTGGGGGGGATTTCCCACCCGGTGAGGAACGGGGGACTCGAGCACCTGCTCTGGCTCCCTACTCTCGCATTGGAGTGAGTCAGTGAGGGGGGGGGGCATGTGGCGGTTGTTGGGGGCCATCCCCTTAAAGAAAAAGGGGGCACGTGAAGGGTCCCCGCCGGCTCCCACCTTGGCCTTCACCCCAGGGTGAATTTTGGGGTGAATAGAGGCTCCCAGTGCAGTGATGGCAAAGGGTAACAGGAATAAGAAAAAGAAGGGCCCGGCCAGGAAGCCCTTAGCTAGGAGGGTGGAGGAGATCCTGGAATCCCTCCAAGCGTGCATGGGCCAGTGCGAAGGTGTTTTAAATAGCCTGGATGGTGGAAGTCAGGGCCGGGGTGCTGTGGAGATGGAGGAGGAAAGGGGGGCCTCGGGGCATAGCATGCCCACTGGGGAGGGTGCCCAGCTACCAGCCTGGACTCAAATCTCAGGGATTCGGGGGGAGCAGGACCATAGGGAGCCCGCAGGTGGGGAGACAGCGGGTGAGAGCCAGGCGGACGCTGGCCCTGAGTGAGGGGAGCTGGTGAGCGGAGGCCAAGGGGACACTGGCTCTGAGCGAGGGGGAGTGCCTGCAATTAGGAAGTGGGCAAGCACCCGAGAGGTGCAGGCACCAACCAGGTTCAGGGAGGATCCAGGTGCCTGTGGTACGGCATGCACCAGTGCGGGAGGTCTGCCCCCCCTGAGCAGGCCGAGTAAATGCCGGCAGGGCCTTCCTCACTGCCCAGGCAGGGGGGAAGGCGCCATTTGTCACCCCCTAGGGTTGCTGAGGAGGAACCACCCGCCCAACGGGCATGAGGAGACCAGATGGCTGCAGTCCTCAAGACCCTGAACACGCTCACGGGGTGATTCGCGGTGCTTGAGGGGTGAGTGGCTGAGCTGGCGAAATGAAGGCAGATGGGGACGGTGCAGCAGGAACCTCGCACATGGAGCCAGACGGAAGAGGTGGGGCCTGCGGAGCTCAGGGTTGCAGAGTACAGGGATGAGCTGGCCAGAGCCAGGGAGGACCCCCTGGTGAATGAGGGTGCCAGCACGAGCCGTGAGGGACAAGGTAGGTGCTGCTGGCAATGTAATCTGTGCCAATGTGGGCAAAAAAAGGGTGCAGGGAACAAGGAGCAGCCCGCCCAGGGGGCTCTCCAGGCAGCGGGGCTTCTTGGGTGGGTCAGGTCATGAGTGCCATGGCCAGCGCAGGAGATAGGAAGGGTAGTGGACACTAACCAGAAGGATTTTGAGGTAGGAGTGCAGCGGGATCAGAGCGTGGCAGAGGTCCGATTGGACTTGCACCTCGTGCTAGGGGAGGGCCGCCCAGGCGACACCAGCCCGTCGGGAGCCGGGTACCTGGGCAGCTGTAGGAGCACCAGTTGGGGCGCATTTGGCCCAGCATACACGAGACAAAATTTGGAGAGGCGAGTACGTAGACGTCTTCTTGCTTTTGTATATGGAGCCCATACCTGACCCCAATTCCACCGAAAACGAAAAGGAGAAGGAACGGTTCAGGCACCCAAAGGTGGATAGAAATTGGGCCAACTGGTCGGCTGCCTTCTTGGTGTTGATGGGTGTCATGGTGCAGGCTGCGCCCAATTGAGCTGCCGAACTAATAAAGTATTTAGACATTGTGCGAAGGGCTTACGACACCGGAAACCCGGGTGCATGGCTCTGTTATGATGAGGGTTTTAGGAAAAGAGCAGCGATTACCCCGGGGCTCAGGTGGGACATATACGCTCCAGACTTATGGTTGGAGTGTTGTGGCAGGGACACATAGGACCGACAGTGGTCATACCCTGGCCAAAGGGGGTGTAGCCCGGATGAACGATCCCTTTCGGGAGGGTGGGCGCCATAGTAGTCAGAAGGGTGGAACCTGTTGGGACTTCAATGGGCTGGGGGTTGTGCCTGCTCCCCGTGCCATTTCCGGCACGCTTGTTCCCATTGCGGAGGGAGTCACTCGGGGGCCCACTGTAACAGGGTACGGGGCCCCTCATGAGGGAGACATCAGGGGAGGCCGGGGGCAGCCAGCCCCAGGGAGGAAGTAAAGGCCCCAATGCTGGTCAGCCATAGGGTGCTCGAGTGTGCTCTTAGGGGCTGCCCGATGGTCGAGGAGGTCGAATATGTGGTATGAGGATTCAAAGAAGGTTTCGTTATCCCTGCCAAATTTGAGCAAACTAGGACTTGGGTGAGTAATCTACAATCAGTGGAGGGGAGAGAGGACTTGGTGGCCGCCAAGCTTGGGAAGGAACTCAGAGAGGGCCGCATAGCTGTCCCCTTTGAGTCCCTACCTTTCCCTGATTTGCACGTGTCCCCATTGGGCATAGTGCCCAAGAACCAGGAAGGGGGGGTTTTGCCTCATCCACCACCTATCCCACCCCAGGGGGAAGTCAGTGAATGACGCCATCCCTGCCGAGCTCTGCTCTGTTTGCTACGCATCACTGGATGCTGCAATAGAGATGGTGCAGGAGTGTGGAAAAGGCGTGCAGCTGGCAAAATGCGACATTAAATCAGCATTCCACTTGTTGCCAGTCCACCCTGAGAGCTTCAGGCTACTCGGGTTCCAGTTTGGAGGCCACTATTACTATGACAAGGCGATGCCCATGGGGTGTTCGATATCATGTTCGGCCTTTGAGCGGTTCAGCTTCTTGCTGGAATGGCTGGCGCTCCAAAGAACAGGGTCGTGATATATCCTTCTCTATATCGACAGTTTCCTATTCCTGGGGAAAGGAGGGACAAGAGAGTGTGAGAGTGCCCTTGAGGATTTTCAGGTTTTGGGAGGGGAACTAAGGGTTCCCCTGGCACCTGAGAAGACGGTGGGCCCGGCAACTGTTTTGACATTCTTGGGGTTCGACCTTGATACTGAACAGCAAGTGTCTCGATTGCCAGTGGACAAGCTGGATACCCTGGTTAGGGACATCGAAGCTATCCTAGGACACCCAAAAGTGACAGTCAAGCAGCTTCAGGCCTTGGCAGGGAGCCTTAATTTTGCATGCCGGGTAGTGGCACCAGGATGGGTGTTTCTCTCCAGGCTTTATGAGAAGGTGGGCTCCAACCTACCGGGGCACTGCCACATTAGGATTTCTGCCGACATGAGGGAAGACTTAAAGACGTGGCTCCAATTTTTGAAAAACTTTAACGGAGTTAGTATCTGGCGGCAGAGGTGGCTAATGGAGGCGGAGCTGCAGGTTCAATCCGATTCTGCGGGGTCGCTGGGATTTGGGGTTTACTGGGCTGGCAGGTGGTGTGCAGTCCTGTGGCCAGAAGAGTGGGTCCAGGAGGGATGGACTCAAGACCTTACCTCTCTTGAATTGTTCCCCATAGTGGGTGGCAGTCCACGTATGGGAAAGTGAGTTCGCGAACAAAGCAATTTTGTTTTGGTGCGATAAACTCGCTGTGGTGCACGTGTTGAACTCATTGTCGTCCCATTCCAAGAGGGTGATGGGGTTGGTGAGAGCGTTCGTCAGGCAGTGCCTTGAGAATAACATGTTGTTCACTGTCAGGCATGTGCTGGGTATTAACAACGGAATAGCCGACACACTCTCTCACCAACAGATGAGGCAGTTCAGACAGTTGGCGCCGGAAGCCAGGAAGGAGCCGGAGGAACTTCCCCTGGGGATATGGAGCATTGGACGGTAGCAATGTTCCAGGCAGTGCAGGGATCACTCGTCCCACGAACAAGAGCTGCTTACCTTCAGTCACTGGCCGAATTCCAGAATTTTAGAGAGGAGAAAGGGTGGGGGACCCAGTTCCCAATTACGGAGGCACAGACCCTACAGAATGCTATCTGTTTACGAGGCAGGGGGCTGGCACCAGGGACAATCTCCGGGAAGTTGGCTGTGTTAGCGTTCTATAATAGGTTGGCTGGTTTCCAGTCACCAAATGGTTTTTTTTTTCGTAAGGAGAATGTTGGAAGGATGGCAGCGGGAGTCACCAAGGAGTGGTGATAGTAGGCAGCCCATTACACCAGCAATACTGTGGGACCTGTGCCGGAACCTTCCCGGGGTGTGTTTTTCGGCATTTGAGGTTAAGTTGTTCCAAAGTTCTTTTACGTTGGTGTTTTTTTTGTGCCTTTCGAGTGGGTGAGATAGCGGCTGCTTCTGCTCGTACCCAAGGGGGACCCGAGGTAAGTATAGAGGATGTTCAGGTGGGGATCAAAGGGTTGACGGTGTGTGTGCGAGGGTCCAAGATGGACCAGCGCAGGCAGGGCCAGGTGATAAAGCTGGCGAGGATAGAAGAAGCAGAACTTTGCCTGGTAAGAGCACTAGAGGCATATACGGAGGTGCACCCCAAAGACATGGGGCAGTTGTTCATCCACGAGAATGGTACGAGGCTCACTATGTACCAATTCTCGGCAGTGATGAACAAGACGCTGAAAAGGCTCAAGTTACCAGCGGAATGCTTCGGCTCCCATTCATTTAGGATTGGTGCTGCTAGCTGCGCGGCTGCAGCTGGGTTGTTGGAGCGGCAAGTGAAGGCAATTGGCCGTTGGAAGTCTGGGGCCTACCGTTCCTATATTTGGAAGGTCCAGTTATAGAGTAGGGGGCCCTTGGAAGGGTGACAGAGGGGCAGAGTGGAGCCAAAGGGAGGAGACCAGAGGAGAGTAACATTGGTGTGTTCCTCGTAGGAGGAGATCTGCCTGTCTGGCAGCGGAAGGTCGTAATAGCGGACCACAGCATCGTGTACTGGGCCGGAAAACAAGTGGGACGCTCGTACTGGGGAACCCAGCTGGGGCTGGGCCATTTGGCTGAGGTGTCGTGGAAAGGCCGGAGCAGGATGAGATGGGCCCAGTTCCTGCCGTTGGTACACACGTTGGTGAAGCAACAGCATCCAGACATACTGGTGATTCACTTGGGAAAAAACAACCTGCTGGTGGATACAGGTCTGCACCTGGCCACTAGCATTAAGAAGGACTTGCTTGCGATGAGACGGATTCTCCCAAACGTGGTAATAGTATGGTCTGAGATGCTTCAGAGGATCAGTTGGAGGGATGCTGTGCGCCCTAGTAAAGTTGACAGGGCAAGGAGGAAAGTTAACAAGGAAGTGGGGAGACTGGTGCTGGAAATGGGGGGGTCAAATTATTAGAAACCCAGAGATTAGGTTCACCAGAATGGAATTATATAGGGTAGATGGGGTGCACCTGTCCGACGATGGGCTGGAGGTTTACCTGAAGGCTCTGCAGGAAATGCTGAACCAGCTCCTGGGGGAGTCGAGGGGGGGGGGAAAGAGACTAGCCAAGCAAAAGCTGACAGTCTCTGGTGGCAGGGGTGTTGCGAGGTAGTTAGGTTAGAAGGTAGGGATAGTCTGCTGCCAAGTCAACTCCTTAAGAGGTGGGGTCTGAG
>QEPC01012954.1:173323-183392 GCA_003113815.1 Sphenodon punctatus | reverse complement strand
CTGTGTACTTATTAGATAATCCATTTAGTTCATAGCATTTAGAATAGTTAATAGCAGTTAGATTTAGTGTAGACAGATATATGTAATATTAGATAAAAAATTCAAATAAAATCCCCCATATATAAACAAAAAACCAAAATAAAAACCATATAAAAACAAATAAAAAACCATATAAAAAACACACTCCCATAACAAAATATTTCCTGAACGGATGAACCTGAACGGAATGGCTGAACCCAAACCCTATGAACTAACCAAACGGACGAACCAAATGGACGAACTGAACGCAGTCGAACTGAACCGACGAACCCGAACCGCGATCTGTTTGCCTCCTAACAAGCGCAGTGCTGAAGTTGTGGTGAATATGAGCAACTGCATGTGTGACCACAATGAGACTGAGGACTCTTTGAACCCAGGAGTGTTTAGAGTTGATCTGATTGGCAGCATCAATTCCACGATGGAAAAGCATTCGAAAACTGCCAGAGTATTCAGGGGCACTTCCAAAATAAATTCCTAGGCTGCTTTTAGACGTACATAGTGAACATGCTGCATAAAATCACACTGCGTGTCAATATGCCACGTGTGGGATTTAGACATGACATTTTGTGTGTTAAAGTCGGTCACATGTTCTTTTAAAGCCGCAAATTAAATACCTCAATGTTGAGGTACTTAATTCACGGCTTTAAAAGAATGTGCAACTAGCTTTAATGCGTGAAATGTCATGTCTAAATCCCACACGCGGCATATTGACACGCAGTGTGATTTTATGCGTGTTCACTGTGCATGTCTAAAAGTGGCCTTAGACTGCATGCTCCCAGTGGCCAGGGATTTCATAATCCAGGAGTTGAAAAGCACTGAATATGTGGCTATTCAGGCTGATGACACTACAGATGCGTCGACTCACTGCCAGTCAGTACTGATTTATCAGTACATTGATGGCAGAGGCTCAGCTGCAGAGTGTTTTTTTAAGCTTTACAAAGTTGCAAGACTCTCATCCAGAAACCATTGTCACTGCATTGCTGCAGAAGTTGAATGCTGTTTTCCCACAGGACGCTGGCAAACATAAAGTGATTGCTCAAAGCTATGATGGTGTGAGCATGATGCGTGGGCAGCATGGGGGTGGGGTGGGTCCAAAAGAGGATACAGGATATATACCCAAAAGCTCATTATGTACACTGCTATGCACATCAGCTAAATCTGATCATGCAACAAGCTGTGTCCCTGATAAAGAAAGTTAAAGTATTTTTTGCAGATTTGAGTGGATTAACAATCTTTTTTTCATTATCTGCAAAAAGGACAGAGGTTCTGGACATGATAGTGAAGAGAAAGCTCCCCAGAGCACCTGCCACATGCTGGAACTTCAGTGTGCAGACAGTAATTGTTGTTTATGAGCACTGAGAGGATCTAACTGAGTGCTTTAACCACATAAGAAGTGGTAGTTTTGATGCCACTGCAACTTGTGAGGTCTGGGGATTTGCTCAAAAGTTGGAAGAGGACAGGGAGCTCCTTTACTTCCTGTTTTTGTTCCATAAAATAATGCCTCATGTTAAGGTGCTTTATGATCATTTTTAGAGTGAGAGACTCTATTAAGGATCAGCGGTCCAAATTGCCAGAGCAGTCCCAGCTCCCAAGAGGTAGCTCCATAGACAGCCTGGATCAAATCACAGTGGAAGTATGCAATAACATAATTTTGCATGCAAAGGAACGATTTGTATTCACAAAGCACCTAGTGAGTGCAACATTATTACAGGGGCTCTTTTAGAAGCACACAACTGACTCTTTCCAATGCAAGCATTAAATGAGAGAGTGGATGCCTACCCCATGCTACAAAAAGACAGACTGAGGACGGAGCTTTCTGTCTTATATGGGAAGAAAGATCTGTGTGGTATGAAGTATGCCTCAGAGCTACTTCATACATTGCTGGACAACAATCTGCAGGACAGCTTTGCTGAAACTTTGAATCTGGTAAGAATTGTCATCACAACACCAATGACAACAGTGGAATCTGAACGGTCTTTCTCTGCTCTACAGAGAATAAAAACTTTCCTGAGGAACACAATGACAGCAGAAAGACTGAACGCATTGGCAATGTTGTCAATAGAAAAAAGGTTGATCTAGCAAATACCTGACTTCAACCACAGGACATTGAGCTGTTTGCACATCTCAAAGACCGTCGGATGCCGTTGCTGTACAAGTGACAGACCTGTGCGAGTGTTTGTATATGGAGTGCATGGGAAACCTTTTGAGGTGCTTGACTGGTGAGGCAAAGGGGCTGGAAGGATGAGAGTTTGCTACTTGAGTTTTTGGCTTATTTGTTGCGTGTGGGT
The DNA here is from genome assembly GCA_003113815.1 of Sphenodon punctatus. Classification (NCBI taxonomy): domain Eukaryota; kingdom Metazoa; phylum Chordata; class Lepidosauria; order Sphenodontia; family Sphenodontidae; genus Sphenodon; species Sphenodon punctatus. The sequence continues at coordinate 181,065 of QEPC01012954.1, read as the reverse complement.
ATCTTTGGTTGTGGTTTAGGTTGTGTTTGGGGGAATGGTGTGACAGTGTTTGGTTGCAGTTTAATAAACCCTTGCCTTGAGTCTAAGATCTGTATTCAGTGTAGGGTTTTTATTGATTGCCTATTATTATTAAGCATTTATATAGAACCAACAGTGTGCCTGGCTGGCGCTTTACAGTTGTTGTTGGGAGACAGGTCCCTTCCCAGTGGGTTTACAATCTGAGTAGGACAAGGATGAGAGGAACACAGGGAAAGACATACACACATTCCCACTTTTTACAGATGGGGAACTGAGGCTGTAAATTTCCATATTAATTTCAAAATTTGTGTTGGCTAGGTTCTGCCTACCATTGGCATGGCCCCTCCCACTTCTGGCCCCACCCTCCACCCTACCAGCTTTGGAACCCACCAGCTGCCACTCCCCTAATTTAAAAGGATTCAGAACCCATCTTTTTAATCCTTCACATTCCCAACACTTCTTTCTCCACTTCATCTTCTAAAATAGTTTCAGACCAACAATGGAGAGGTGTAATATTATATAGATGATGTACCATGATGGATGATGATTGCTCATTCATTTATCCTCACTCATGTGATTCTTGCATATATGCTCCCTTCAGGCACATCCTAATTTTACCAGAAAAGGTGTGTTCCTGGGTGTCTTTCAAATAGTTCTAAAGAACAATGGGTTTCTTTAGAGTGGACCCCAGTGCACCAAACCCAGGAAAGGGAGCATACCCACAGTCATCTCAACAAAATCTTTACCCACACCCCCTTCTTTTCAAGCTACACACTTGCAGCATTGTTAACTCTCACCATTTATTTCATTTCTAGGGTTGCTAGAAAATGTTCAGAGTGGGCTGGGGAAGAGTGTTGGCTCCATTCAGGCCACTTGCAAAGGGCCCTGAAGTTTTCAGAGTGGGCAGGAGTGGAGTGCTGGTATTACTGACTTTTCAAACTTCCTTCCTAGTGAGGTTTCTGCCACATGGGGAAGGGGGTTGAGTGCGAGTCAGGGCAGGGGGAGGCTGAGGCTGTCCAAGAGCCTTGGGAGGACTGTCACTTAAGAAGACCCCATCCTCTTTCCCTTGGGGCAGCCCATAATTGGGCATGAGCCCAGTCCTGCCCCAGCCTTGCTATGTCACTGATACTGGCAGTCATATTTTCAGGCATTTCTCTGCAACTGCAAGGGCTTCTTGAAAAATGCTAGTGAAAGTCTCCTGATTTTATTGTGATTGTTCCAATTTTCAGCTTTGAGAAACACTTAATCACAAGACTAGTGACAGCATCGCAAAAGCTGGCAATGCAAAGTGATTCTGTTGCCTGAGATTCCCAGCCCTTCAGAGGGAAGCTGTTCCCCTCACTTCCAGGCCATTCATCGTCCTTGGAACATCCATCCCCTCCTTCCCTTTCTTCAGAGAGAGCCTTCTCTGTCAACTTGCTTTTCAAAGCCCACTGCCCTCTTTTGCCCTTTTAATGTTCCTGTTCTCTTGACAGGCTAGACATTTCTAGTATCTGTGAACTCAGGCTGCCTACATCTACAGGCTGGACCATTCAGCTTGTGTCTCATAATGGGGCAACTTCATGAAAAATAAGGAAATCTTCATCCCAAGTTTAACTTCAGTTTGGTGCTGCCAGAATTTAGCAACAAGTTCCACTTCTTCGAGTCCCCAGACACATGGTGCTAGTTTAGGGAACTGGAATAATAAACCAGGTCAGTAATATGGAAGCAAGGAGATGAACACACCAATTTTCTGTGTCGTTGAATGGAAAGATAATCATATAGCTCTGGACATCAGAGTACATGAATTGTATATTCAGAAAGGTCCCAGAAAAGGAGGAAGCTCGGTACCTCACATATAGCCATTTTGTAATGGAAAGAAAGTGTCCATCAGGTAATTAAAGGGTCTAACAGAAAGGTGACTCACCTTCCTGAGTGCTCCAAAATAGCTCAGAGCCCTGGTGCACTGACAGGAAGCATGCAGGAAAGAGCTCCAACACACCAAATCACTGGTTTCAACTTCAGGTTTTAATCCAATTCATCACATCAACAAAGGAAGGAGAAATGATTGCAGGAAAAAAAAACCCACATTGGTACTAAATGACTCTTTTCAGAGGTAGGAAGAGTAGCATATTTGAGTTGTAGATATGCCAACAGAGCATCCTTGGCACTATGTACAGTTCAGTGGCAGCTGCACTGGTGGGTTTCAAGGCTGGTGGGGCACAGGGCAGGGCCAGAATTGGGAGGGGCCAGGCCAACAGTAGGCCGAGCCAATGGTAGGTGGAGTCAGCAGTGCAAATGCAAACACAGAGCGAACAAAACAAACCATCTTAAGTCAACAATTTTATGTGAAGTCCTTAGCACAGCACAAAAGCATCAGCATGGAGTTCCATTTGTCTTCTGCCCCCAAAACATGCTACACAGTTCTGTTGCAATGTAAAAGTCAGCTGCTGCAACCAGAGAGGAAACATTCATGCAAAGACTAGCCATTATTGAATCAACATGTGGCTTGGTGGCTTTCTTGCAGCAGAAAAGCCTTGAAACGGACACTGCAAAGGGGTCATTTTAAATGCAGCGAACATTCCAGCAAAGATTAGAAACCCTTCCATCCAAGCCATCTGGTTTCCCCCTCCCCCCCAGCCAAAAAACAGAAAACAGACAGATTAGGTGGAAAACAGCAAAGTGGTTATTTCAAGTAAGAGTAGCCATGGCCAGTGAGGACCTCCACAAAATGGCCACCACCTTTGTGCATGCTTGGGGCCTTTGGAAAGGAGGGGAAACCCCAGCAGTGCACATGCAATCACAGAGCAAGCAAAGCAAACTATCTCAAGCCAACAATATTATATTAAGTCTTTAGCACACCACAAAAGCAGCAGCATGAAGTTCCACTTGTCCCCCAGAACATGCTACACAGTTCTGTTGCAAACTAAACTTGCAATGTAAAAGGCATCTGCTGCAATCAGAGAGGGAATATTCATGCAAAGACTAGCCATTTGTGAACCAACATGTGGCATGGTGACTTTCTTGCAGCAGAAAAGCCTTGAAACTGGCATTGAAAAAGGGGCCATTTTAAATGCGGTGAACATTCCAGCAAAGATTAGAAACCCTTCCATCCACCCACCCCCAACAAACTGAAAGCAGACAATTAGGGTGACAGGGTCTCACATAGGGTGAAAAACAGCAGGGGCCAAGAAAATATTTTAAAGAATAGGAGGTGAGGCAGCACAGCCCTTCCAACTGGCCTCACAAAATTAGTAATTACCCCTGCCTGTAATGCATGCTTGGGGGTGGGGTGGGGGGTGGAAGAGGTCAAAAGAAAGCACCAGCAAACAAACAATGTACATGAGAGCAGGGCAGGGAATTAATTTTTGAAACTTACCAGGTTTCTGAAAGAATGAGTCCTCCTGATCGCTCTAGTCTGACTCTTATAACCACCTTCTGTTGTTCTTCTCTCTGAACAATGAGGCCAGGGACTCCAAACAAGTCCCTGGCCCCCCTTGTAAAAAAGGGAGGGGGGGCTCTCTCTCTCTCTCTTCCCCCTTCCCTCTGGTGAACTTAGGGAGGAAGGAGCAAGGAGGAGTGAGCTCTTTCCCTCCCTCCTCCCATTCTGGTAGGGGAGGGGCCAGGGGAAGAAAGAGGAGCTATGGGGTGGCCAGAGCATTTAGAAAAGGCATTCTGATATGTCCCCTTAGGCCTTGCTGATTGGCTGAGTTTCTCCACAGGAACCCAGCCAAGGAGCACCTGGCACCTCCTCCACTCCCTCCCCAATTCCCCAGAAAGCACTGCTTTTCTGGGATGATGCCCAGTACATGCTCCCTGAAGGATTGGGGAGGTCCTCTAAGTCCCCGCCTCCCTCTAACTCTCTGGCTAGTGCGTGGCGCTAGAGGAAGGGGGGAGCAGCAGGAGGAGGATGTTTGTCCCCTCCCCCTCCTCCCCTTGCAGGGTGACTCACAAGCAAGGGCAGTTCTTTCCCTGCAGGCTTTGTTTACATACCAAGTGTTAGCTTCCAGCTGCATGCCAAAGCCATGACTCATTGACTCTGCAGGCAGCCAGGAGTGGAGAGTTAAAATGTAAACAAAGCCTTCAGACAAGTGGGGAAACTCAGCACTGCCACTGGATCAGCTGAGGAGCAGCGCCTGGTTCCCGAGCAAGCATAGGAGGACCCCTGAGGGGCTTGGGTGTGTGTGTGTCTGCCCCAACACCCTGGGGGAAGGGCCACCACTGGTACAATTGGAGCTCCCTGGGAGGGCTTTTTGTCTCAATGACCCTTTTTGCACAGACCCATGTCTGCGGGTAGGTGGGTGGTGGTGGTGTGTCTGTGGGATCACCGCAATGGGTGTGTGGGGATGCGTGCTCGCTCCGATGCTCCACCCATCTCCACCCATTGCTCATGCATGGAGCAATGGGTACCAATGGTGGATACTCCATGCGTGGAAATGGGTGGAGGTGGGTGGGCTGTTCATGCACCGCCCACCCGCTGCCACCTTCACCCATCCCCCACGGACCACAGAGGTGCCATGGTCCATTTGAAAATGGCCAATGAGTGTTTTCAGATGAGCAAGTTGATGGGTGTGTGTGTCTATGGCTGCTGAGTGGCTCTGCCATGAAGCACCCACACAGATGGAGTGCATGGCTACTGTGGCCATAGAGGCAGCTGCCACACATTTGGTCTGTTTTGCACAGTGTGCTCCAAATTTTCAGGCAGTGCTCCATGAGTAGCTGAAAGTGGGTGTTCCATGGCCCGTGGGAGCATGTATGTGGCCACTCCACCATCAGATGGGCTGACAGATCCGTGGCTTATGGATGGCTATGCAGGGTAGCATCTCATCTGAAAATACCCAGCATCTTATTATTTCACAAAACACAATTGTGAGGGAGCTCAAGCAAAGCAGTCACACAAGGGCAACAGCCAGAAAGAGGTGAGGTGAATTGGCCAAGGACATACAGCAAGTCATTGGCAAAGACAGGACTGGAAGCCACATTTCACTCCCTGTTCAGTATCCTGCCTTCTGGGCCAGCTGCCACCAGCTCCTCTGGAATTTGGTGGGGATTGGCAGACTGCAAATTCCTGCCATTTTCTGATGGTGGAATAAAGATTTTATCTTGAAGATCCTGCAGACTCAAGGAAACAAGAAGCAGCAGCTACAAGTGAAATAGAGCCCATCTGTCCTCTTACAGCAGATGGGGCTTGCTAGCAGAAAATCTGAGACTTTGTGAAGTTGTAATGCTTCTCTGATGTTCACAGTGTGTGCAACAATGTGTTTGCTGTAGGATTAGAATTATTTTTTAACTTCTGAAAACAGTGGTGATTAAAAAAAACACACCCAAATACTACCTTGACTAATTTGTTACTTGTTGCTTTCACTTGAATAATTCCCTCCTGTGTCTTCATCAGTGTCTGTATGGTACCGACAGCAACTAGAAATATTGATCAACTGCTGATTCATTTCTGTGAAAGTATTGGCACTTGGGAAGAAAAGGAATGGGAAAAAATATCCAAAGAAAAGTCTATCTGAGTACAAGGAAATGGCAAAAGAAAGTCCTACTATTATGGGTTTAGTGCAATACTAACTGGCCTTAACTAGCAGTCTGTAAGAAGGTGCTTGCCTGTGGGAGAGAGAGAGACAAAGTAGTTAAGCTGATACCTTTCACTGGACCAACTTTTGTTGATGAGAGCACGCAAGGTTTTGGGCTACAAAGGACCCTTCCTCAAGTGGTAAGTACTTGTAGTGTTGCATACCCCGCAAGCCTTCAGGACAAAATACTTTTCTTCATGCTCTTTTATTGAAATGAGACAATCACCATCAAATGATGTGCAGCTCCAAGTTGTGGTCCTCGTCACTTGGGCTCTTTTGCTGAAGCAAGCCCCTGTCCTGGGCTCCAAACTTCTCCCTTCTGAGCATACCTCTTTCTGGGCTCCCAGCCTAGCTAGCTCCTTTCTCTCTCCATCCCTGGAGGTCTCCTGGTCTCCAAGATCCTCCATCCTATCCCACTGAAACCAATTAGACTCAGGACCAGATGTGGCTAGGGAGCTGACCCCATAGAAATTCACCTATATCTCTTTTTGACTCATCCTTCCAGAAGTCACATTGATAATGTTCAATTTTGCCTACCCACAATTCCCAGTGATGCTGATTAGAAATTTGGAACCTGGAAAAGATGCCAGATTGTCTTCCAATCTTCTCCATATGATGTCATCAGGATTTCTCCCCCAAACAGATTATGGGGGGTTAAGCTGTAAGAAGAGGTGAACATTTGACACAATGATCTCATTTTTGTACCATCAACTATCAAGGGAAGAACAATACAGAAAGCACTGTACATGTGAGAGATTAGCCTTTAAAGAGCACCTTTTCAGTTCAAAGTTTGCTATAAATGACTCTCTGGAAGCTGGACCAGACAGAGGATAGCAGGGCTCTCTGATGTTTATGAGCTTTTCTGACTCCAGTATTTCTTTCTCCCTTGTTCAGAACAACGAAATTGAGTACAGTATATAGCAGTTAGCTGGATTTATTAAGCTAGGTGCAGGGAAATAAATATTGTATCTCTCCTGCCTTTCCTTCAATTCCTGTGCCTCTGGAAGGATCCATCCAGACTCTGTTTTACACAAAACACAACCCTGGAGGTTTTCTTTTGAGGATATTTTATAACTTTACTGGATTTTTGAAAATTACTTTGGCATTTTCTTTTTCCAAAGAGCTGATGCCTTTAAGATGAGTAAAAAATTAAATAAAAATGAAGTGCTGAAATACTCTCCGTAGCAGAACGGGCTGCCTCACAGTAAGTCTTGGCAGGACTGGGCCCAAGCTTTTTCAGCCCCTCTGGGTAATCCCCTCCCTCTCTGTCTCTTATGGAATTAGCCGTTAACACTGTCTTTAAGTCACGTTGACCTTTTTAAAATGGGCTGCGGATGGGGGGGGGCAGTCCTTGGACGCACCACTGTGGGGGCAGTGGGGGGGGGCAGATGCACGTGAGTGCACACCCATCCCTCCCACATGCCCCCGCATGGAGCAACCTGTGTTTTCACTGGTTGCTCTGTGCAGGGGTGATGGGTGGAGGTGTATGTTATGTGGCAACATGCACGCACAGCCACCCACCTGCTGCCGCTTTCAAATGGGACACACCCACTCATGTCCACAGCATGGGCATAAGTGGGGGTGAGTGGGTGCATCTCATTTAAAAAGGACCTTTATAGTTTCTTATTATACAGTCGCCACCCTACACTGGCATATACAGACTTTACAACCCAGTCTCTGTATTGGATCTATGGGCAAAGCTCCCTTCTTAGCTGATGTCTTCTCTGGTATTCCCCAAATAGTCTATGTGCCTCCTCTGGCTTTTACACCCCGTTTGTAGCCAGGTACCCTCTCCCTGGCTCTCTAGGCTTGTGGGTTAGTGTTTCTCCTGAAACCTCACAGGCCTCCAGCTCCCCTCTGAGATTAGCAGCCTCCCTGCTGCAGTGACTCCTGCTTCTTCTGCTGTCTCCCCAGCACTGAGCTAGGCCCAGGGTTTGCTCTCCTGGACTGGCTAGTGTCACACTCTAATGAAGCTGCTTGCCAATTAGGCATTATCCTGTTCTCCTGCCAGTACCTGCATCTGGGTAAAGACACCTGGGTCTTTCTTACACCTGGGTAAAGACAAGAGGTAAAGACCTGGGTAGGAGACCTGGGTAAAGGTAAGAGGATGTAAAAACCTGCCAAAGCAGCATGGATCACAACTTGACCTGAAACAAGTACCTGCAAAAA
>QEPC01012954.1:152770-164890 GCA_003113815.1 Sphenodon punctatus | reverse complement strand
ACATAGGGAAGAATAATCCAAACTATGCGTACACAATGCTGGGTACTAAGCTAGGAGTTACCACTCAGGGAAAGGATCTGGGGGTGGTTGTGGACAATACAATGAAATCCACAGCGCAGTGCACAGCAGCAGTCAAAAAAACAAACAGAATGTTAGGAATTATTCAGAAGGGGATAGAGAATAAAACTGAGGATGTCATAATGCCTCTGTACAAATCAATGGTGCGACCGCACCTCGAATATTGTGTGCAGTTCTGGTCGCCCCATCTCAAAAAAGACATAGCTGAACTAGAAAAGGTATAGAGAAGGGCAACAAAAATGATCAAGCGCATGGAAGGACTTCCGTATGAGGAGAGGCTTGGTAGGTTGGGGCTCTTCAGCTTGGAGAAGAGACGACTGAGAGGAGATATGATAGAGGTCTATAAAATCATGAGTGGTATGGAACTAATAAACAAGGAACAGTTATTTATTCTCTCAGCTAGTACTAGAGTTGTGGTAAGGGCCAATACTATAGATGAGTTTAAAAGAGGTTTGGACAAGTTTCTGGAAGACAGGTGCATTAGTAGCTGCTATTAACCAGACAGGATCGGGGAACATGATGGGAGCTGGGGGAAAACAACAGAGAATGGATTCCTCATTGTGACCTGTTGGATGCTTCTCCCAAGCCACCATGATTGGCCACTGTCGGAGATAGGATGCTGGGCTAGATGGACCATTGGTCTGACCCAGCATGGCACTTCTTATATTCTTATGCCCTAGGTTCTATTCCACCCTTGGTATCAGCTAATTTATAAAATTAGTAGCAACACATTAATCCTTGTGTGATATAGAGGCCTTCCTGTCAAGGGCATAGCTACCATAGGTGATGATGCAGCTGTACTAAACTACAAGCCTGGGGAACCCAAATGTATATGGATAGGAGTGTATTCTGCAATAATGAACCAACCTGAGTGGGGGACAGACTACAGCTGAAATGGCAAGCCACCACAGTAGTTGTTTCCGATGGAAAGAGCTCTTCCATAATGAGCGGCATGGTGCAATAGAGAGGTTCATTCACTACTTTCATTCCGCTACTTCCGCCGGCACTTTCCGACATGTGGTCACGGTGCAAAAGTAGCTGAACAATGTTTCTTATGACACTTTCTGAGATTGTTCTGATACTTTTTGACACTTTCCGATAATTCCAATGTCGCAAAGCAAAGGGCATGGAAGTAGCAAAATGCCGGTGGAAAAGCTGTGGGAAGTCGCAGGCAATTCTGAAATGGTGGAATGAAATACTGGCATGGAAAAAGGAGTTCTCGCTTCAGCACTTGGGAAGACATTCCATCTTCTGCACCAGGGCCCATTCCAACCTAGTTGCACCTCTGCTCACTGGGCTTTGATTCTGGCCATGTGATCTTATGGCTTTGACTTTGTATCCTAAGTCAGCTCCTACCTTTTCTGCATTGTAGCTCTGGTATCTGGCTTTGTTCCACTCTCTGGCCTATCAACATGTCTCATCTAGGGGTGTGCATGTCATTTGCGAAATTTGTCATTTTCGTTATTATTATTGCAATAATTAAAATGAAAAAAAATAATGAAATCAGTAACAATAATGAAAGTCGTTATTGATTTTGTTATTGCCTAGCAGCCTGGCAGGTGTTTTGGGAGGGTAATGTGGTGAGGGGAGGAGGGAGCAACATCTTGGTGCCAGAAACAGTGTTGAACTCTTGAACTGGGCCTGTAATGGAAGGGGAAGGAGCTGATGGATGTAATCGTGGGCCAATGAGCAGCGCAAACAGGTCCCAGGCAGTTGAATGGCACCCTGTGATTGCTCAATGCCTCCTGCCTTCCAGAACCAATCAGGGGAGCTCTCTGGGAGGGCACTGCAACCCTTTATACTGCAGGGCTGGGCTGCTTGATTCTGGTTCTGTGTTAGCTATTGCTCTGTCAGGGTGCATTTGCAGAATCTGGTGGTGCTTGGACTAAAAATCCTCCCTCTTGCCTTACCTTGCCAATCCTTAATGTACCCTTACATTTTACCTTTTTCCTTCCCCTGCCTGTCTCCCACTGTACACACATATATAGAGATAGATATAGGTAGTCTGGTTTAGATATATATATTAGATGATAGATATAGAGTAGATTAGAGATAGTGGATATACCTCTGATTTTTCCTTTTCTCTTCCCTTGTCTGTCTTCTCCTGTCCATATATTATATAGATATAGATATTAGTTGTATATATATATAGATTAGATATTTAGATACTAGGCTGTTTTAGTATATATATATATTAGGATTATAGGATAGGAATATTTTGTATTATAAATAGGTTAGATTTAGCTTAAATTCTATCTATCTATCTATCTATCTATCTATCTATCTAATATAATATAATATAATTAATATAATATAATATAATATAATATAATATAATATAATATAATATAAATAAAAGTAGATATTGTGTGTATACTAATACCAATGATACCAAAAACAAAATCTTCATTTGAAATTGGTACCGATACTGATACCAACGATAATGAAAAATGACATTTCGTTAACAAAAGCGAAAACACCACCATTTAATAATGAAAAAAATAACAAAAAATAAAATGACATGGGGCCCTGGTACACACCCCTAGGGCACTTTTAGACGATCCCGCTGACAAGGTGATCTGAAAGGCACCTGCCTTTCTCTCTACGCCGGGTCTGATGCTCAGAAGAGCATCAGACCTGATGTAGAGACAGTGCGCATGCGCACCCTTCTGCGCATGCGCACTCAGCAAAATAGCCCGGAAGTGTGCCGTGAAGCCGGCACAGCGGCAATCCACGTCGGAGGGGGCAGGATCGCCTGCCCGGTCTGACACGGGGAAGAGCCGGCTTAAATGTAAGTTTGCAATTTAAACGAGCGCAAAGAAACACGGCTGATCAAAGGATCAGCCGCGTTTCTTGTCTTGTTTAAAAATGCCCCTAGCTCATCCCCTTGGGCTAGGGTACTGGCTCCTGGCTGTCTGCGTCAGTTTGTGCCATGTTCTGACAGGAACTCTTGTTTTCTTATTTGTATGGTAAAGTGCTGTATATATTAACAGTGACATAGAAGCAGTATCTATCTTTCCTAACAATCTCCCTAAACCCTAATGAAATTCAGTAAAATAATGCACACAGTAGTGAAGATTGTAAGTGGTGAGTCATGCCAGACAGTTTTACTGAGCATTTTTACAGGTGGTTGTGTTATAGAAACCTATAGGGTTACCATAAGAGTGCCTGTGTATCACTATTTCTGTTTTAATCACAGTCTCATGCTTGACAAAGTTCTCAGTTGTGTCCTGCTGACATGGCTGGGTGTGTAAGAGCCATGCTGAAGTGATTTTTGTCCTGCTGGGGGCTAATTCATGGGGGTTGTGTGTGGGGTAGCACAAGGAAAGTTTTGCCCAACAATGGGCTGAGGTTGGTCGACACCACCAGAGGGACAGTAGCAGTGCTGCTGACAAAGCCTTTTCCTCTTGAGTGGGCTGAAAATGGCTGATGTGGGCAGTTGAGTCATTTACTCTGTGGTGGTCAGGTGGATGGATGGTACAGCCGAGTAGTGAGGGAGAGCACTGGATAAGCCTTCAGTGAACTGAGAATGGCTGACATGCATGGGAGAGCAGCAGCAGCAGCGCTGAGGCGGCCTTTCACCTCTCAGTGAGCCGCAGCAGCTGACGAGGATGACTAAACAGTGATTACAGAGTCTTTAAACAATTCACATCTTCAGCAAAACTGTTTCACATAATTATAGGTTAACAACACACTGTTTGTGGCTTCTCGTCAGCAAACTGTGAAGCAACAAACTTGTGGATCGCTCTTCTCCAGGAGGGGTTTGTTCTAGGCATGGGAATTGATTCCTCCTGATACTTTTGTGCCCTTCTTTTTTGAAACTTCGTTTGCTTGATTCCTCTGCTTGGAGTGGGATGAAATCCTCGCTTCTTGTTTCCTGGCATTTTGTTTTGCAGAGTAAGAGGTGAATGGGGCCCTGCCTCCTGCTCAGCTCTGTCATTTAGAAAGAATTAAGTAATGCAACGATATCTTCTGGAGCAGGTAATGCTGCCTGATCATGAGTGGGGGAGGGGAAATTAGCAGCGAAGACAAAGACAGAGCTGTTTAATGGACCCATTAGAGGGCATTAGACGATAATGACAGGACATTGCTAGCATTCTAAAAAGGAAAAGTCATCCATGCTATATACTTTGGGTATGCATGAGTCTATTTGTCTGGCTTTCTCTCCGTATCCAGTTGGATAATTTGATCAACTCCTAAGAGTCCTGGTTCTCAGATTGAATTTGAATTGTTAATGGGGTGGGATCACCCTGGGGGAAGGGAAAGGGGGAAGGGAAGGAACTAGCTGGCTTTGTGGCTGGGCCTTGAGAAATGTGATCAGGCCTTTTGTGCCTTGCCTAGGGTGTTGTTAGAATCTGACCCCCTGAAATTTAATGGCCAAGGGAAGTGGGAAAGGACTATGGAATAAACTCCCTTATCCAGTCACCTCAAGGAGACATGCTTTAGAGCAGGGCCAGGAAAACTCAGCCCCAGGGGCCATATTTGTTTGAATTTATATGCTGCCCTTCCCAAAGGCTCAGGGCAGCTCACAAACAATAAAAATATTAAAACTCATACCAAAAAAATACCCTTAACCCCACAACTTTCCCACAACTACCCATCAAACCCACCCAAGCCCCCCTCCCAATTCTCCACACCCAACCCCGCTCACAACCCTACCCCCAAACCACTCAACAAACCCACCCCATCCCTTCCTGCCAAATGCTTTTTCAAACAGTAGTCTCACACTGCCTTCTGAAGATGCTCAGGCTCAAACAAACCTCCAGGGGAAGGGAGTTTCATAACATCGGGGCAGTAACCAAGAATGCCCCTGCCCCCGTGGCCCTTCATTTTATGGACATGGCTAACAGATGGTACCCACAGAAGGGTGCTCCCAGTCGATCAAAGGTGCTGCAATGAGGCATGAAAGGACAGGTGGTCTTTCAGATGTGTGTAGCCCAGACCATTTAGGGCTTTAAAGGTCAAAACCAGCACCTTGAATTGTGCCCAGAAAGCTCTAGGGAGCCAGTGCAGATGTTGGAGCACTGGTGTAATGTGCTCCTGGTGCCTCGTCCTTGAAAAGAGCTGAGCTGCCATGTTCTATACCAGCTGCAGCTTCCAAAAAGTCATCAAAGGCAGTCCCATTTAGAGTGCATTGTAGTAATCTAGCCTCGAGGTGATGAAAGCACGGATGAGGGTGGCCAGATCCAAATCAGAAAGAAAAGGCCGCAGTCTTCTGACCAGATGGAGTATGTGAAAAGTGCTCCTGGTCACTGCTGCATCCTGACAATCCAGGCACAGCAAGGGATCCAGAAGCACTCCAAAGCTGCAAATCTGACTGACCAAAGGGGGCTGGCCCAGACTCCATCAATAACAGGATTTCCAATCACCTCTAGGCACAGGGCCAGCCAACCATTATCATCTTAGTCTTGTCTGGATTCAGCTTCAACCAGCTCACCCTCATCCAGTCCCCGATAGCAGTCAGGCATTGGGTAAGCACAGAGACTGCAGGACCTGGGTTAGATGAAAAAGAGAGGTAGAGCTGGGTATCATCAACATATTGATGACACTTCACCCCAAACCTCAGAGTGAACTTACTCAGCAGCTGCATATACACATTGAATAAGAGGGGAGACCGAATAGAACCCTGCAGGACTCCACAAAGGAGGTCCTGAGAGGATGACGCACAATCGTCCATCACCATTCTCTCAGACTTCCCCGACAGGAAGAAGCAGAACCACTCAAGAGTGGTTCCGTGCACCTCTGCCAGATCCCGCAGTCATGTAAACAACACATCACAGTCAACTGTATCAAAGGTTGCTAAACGAACTAACAAGATCAACAGAGTAGAGTTTCCCTTGTCAATCTCCAGGCACAGACCATCAACCAAGGTCATAAGCCCAGTCTCCATGCCATACCCAGAATGAAAGCATGTCTGAAACGGGTCCAGGAATCCAATGATGTCGAGATGTGCCTGGAGCTGTCGGGCAATTACCCATTCAATAACCTTCTCTAAAAAGGGAAGGTTAAAGACAGAACGATAGCTGGCCGGGGAGTCAGCATCCAAAGATAGTTTTTTAAGCAGAGGCCAGACAAATGCAATTTTAAGGGTGTCCAACACCCTCCCCTCCCAAAGGGAGGCGTTGACAACCCCAACCAGCAAAGGCTCCCAACATCTCCTGGCTGGCTTTCACTACACAGTATGGGCAAGGACCTAGTTTACAACTGGTTGCCCTCATTGCTCCAAGCACCTCCACTGCATTGGTGGGTGATGCCAATTGGAACTGATCCAAATAAACAGGACAGGCTAGGCTTCCATAACCCCAAACTGATTCTGCCAGGAAAATGGCAGCACCCAAGTCATGGTGAATATGAGTGATTTTGTCTGCAAAGTACTTAATAAAAATGTCATAGTGAGCAGTAGATGACTTCATTTCCAGGTGGAGGCAGACCAGGTTAACCAGGCCTCTCACCACGCAGAACAGTTCCACTGGATGAGACTTTGTAGATGCTACAGTAGTGGAGAAGAAGGATTTCTTTGCCACTACCACAGTCACAGAATAGTCCTTCAAAAGCAATCTATGCTGCAATCGTTCAGCTTCAGCATGAGTCACACACACCATCTGTACTCCAACTGCCTACCCTCCTGCTTCAGCCACCTCAAGTCCTCCATATACCAGGGGGACCCGTGTTGCCTCAGCGATTGGAACAGAAGCCTGGGTGCAACTGTGTCAGTGGCCATGGTCAAGATGTCATTCCACAAAGTGATCAGGTCATTGACAGAGTAACTTCTGAGGTCAGTAGGTAAATCCCCCAGAGCGTTCTGGAAACCAATCGGATTCATTAGCCTCCAGGAACAGACCAACCTAACAGGTCCACCACCCCAGCAAGGTTGTAGGAGGGCCAGGATATGGGCTTTCAGAAGGTAACGGTCTGACCATTACAACGGTGTTAACAACACCCCCAATAATCGGAAACCCTGTTTCCAGGCTGATGCAAAACATCAAATTCAGTGTATGTCCTGCTTCGTGTGTTCAGCCAGATATTGGGCATTTTTACACGCACCTTAAAGTTCCAGATTTTTCAATCTTTTGGGTTTACAAGTCCACAAGTAAGTTCTGGATGCATTTTTCACACACACACTGCCTTGAGGCAGTTCCTGGATGCATTTTTCACACAAACGCTGCCTTGAGACAGTCTAAAGTAGCCACAGCTGTAAACGTGACAGGCTACCATGGAAACCAAGTGACCACAGTTGCCTGGAGCAAAGCAGTTTACCAGAACTTTTTACACACAAAAGTTCTGGGAGAAGTTCTACGCAGAAGTTCAAAGAGTTGGATGTTTAAGATCTGGGTCAGTGATTTAGACATACAGAAAGTTCAGGATGTAACAGCAAACATGCAGTAGAAATGTGTGTGTAAAAACACCATTATCTGGGATAGGCCCATGGTTGTCATGGTGGGCAAGAACTCCTGCTCTGCCCCTGAAAGACCATCCTCAGCATGTATGTTGAAATCACCCAAGACAATAAGTCTGGGTAATTTCAACACTACCTCTGAGATCAGCTTGGCTAGAGCAGTCAGGGAATCATCTGTGCAGCAGAGTGGTTGGTACAGCAAGAGGATCCCCAATCTAGCCCCAACCAAATCCAACACAAGGTGAACACACTCTATATCAGATGAGTCCAGCACCAGATACCTTCAAAAGGGCAAGAGGTCTCCAGTTCACAACCGCTTGGCCCCCGTCGCCCGAGCCTAGGTTGATGCTGCACAAGTACCAGGCTGGCACCATCTGGGCCAGTACTGGGCCAGATGCTTCATCCAGTCAGGACACTGAAATGCATATGAGGTCGGCGGCCTCATCCTGAATTAGATCATGAATGACAGATATTTTATTTGTCACCAACCTCACATTAAACAGCATCAGTGTCAGATTAGGGGCCCTAGTGGCCTTAGCCCACAAACATCCCAAGATGGGGTAGGGGGAAGTGGGACTAGAGAACAGGCACCAAGTGCCTCTCTTGATTGTCCCAACTGTCTGTCTTCCCCAACCCCCAGCTGTTCGTCCCCATAGCCGGAGGGACTCTAATAGCTGCCCCTTCTCCCCACAAGATCTCCCTCCGGCTCCCATTTATCAATCCCCACCCCCCAAAGATGGCAATAATCAAAAGGCCAAAGGGACCTGTGGGAGTGGGTAGCTGGAGAGGGTCCTGCAACCCCAGCACCCTCAGGGGCGGAGTAATAAAACAGGCAGGTGGGGAACCCCCCCTCTCCCTACACAACCCACAAAACTTCCCAACCCTGTTCCCCCATGCCCTTACTCCTCTCCCTCACCAGGGGGCCAGAGTACTCCCTCCCACCCTCTTCTCCCTCACCCCATGCCTGTCCCCCCTCTCACAGAGGGGCAAGGCACATCCCCCCACTCTCTTTCCCCATGCCCATACCCCCCAACAGGGGGTCTAGGGCTCTTCCACCCCACCTTTTCCCCCATGTCTTGACTCCCCCTCAAAAGGGTGGTCATGACACTCCCTGCCACCCCCTTTCCCTATGCCTGTAACCCCCCTCTCACAGGGGCGCCAGGGCACTCCCTTCCACCCCTGACTCTCCCTCCCCACAACTTCTCCCTCCCACAGAAGGGTCATAGCAAAACCCTTCCCCCTTGCAACACTGCCCCTGCCCATTCATGGACATGGGCATGAGGTGGATCGAGGGGGTTCCCATGCCCCCCTGCATTCTGGGGGACCCTGCCCCCCCCCTGTCCCACATCCCAACCAACCTAAAAACAATTTAAAAACAACCTTTAAAAAACAAACAAGCAAATGTGGTCCATAGCAAGTTTTTACATGGCCCAGGCCATTTCTAATTCCTGGATCTGGTCCCTGGATCCAGTTCCTAACCCCAAGCACTGAAAGAGTGAGCTCAGGGTAAGGCAACAGAGATGAGGAAATGCACACAAGGACAGGGGACAGTTCCATGGCACAAATCCACGATCTGGGCACTACTTTTCTTGAGTGCATCCCTTAACCACACACACCTCCAACTTGTATGCACCCCTTAGAGCTTATGCTAATTTTCAAAGTGGTCCCCAGGATGGAAAATGTTCCCCCTGCCCATTCCTTCTTTAGAGTGTGTCTGGATAAGGAGGTTCCACGGTAACAGTAATACAGTGTCTGAGAGTTGTGGGGGACATAAGATATACCCAGAATAAGGTGGGATTCTAATTAGAGAGGCCTGGAAAAAGGGGTTTCTACTGTAGGTGCATCCACACTACAAAGTGTATGGAATTTGGCTACATTGCTAATGTCATTCAGTATTACAGGGCAGAGCAGTAGCATCAAGATGGTCAGAATGTTCTGCTACAGAATACTTATAGGAAGTAAGTCAGCTTCTTCCATGGATTTGAAACTGTATATATGACAGTCATGAGCCTTCAGAGTACACTCTAAAATGTAGGGGATAGCGAATTTAGAATATGGGTTTCTCAGTGCTACCATCTCTCTCTATGCAGCAGATGGTCTACTGTGTGTTCACTAGTGTCCATTGAATGCGAGAGTTTTTGAAGACCTTTTAAAAAGATAGCATGCAGATGTGCCTGTTCATTCAGCCTTGAGTGTGTGCATATGTCTGTGTGCAACAGCACATCTTAATGTTTGTGAATGTATGCAAGCATCGGTGGGTTTGTCATGGATCTCCAGTATGGGTTATCAGTGGGGGCTAGAACTACAGACCTATAGTTCAGATGGTGAATACCCAAACATTTATGTTGAAAGTTTCAGGTTCTACTGCAGCTTGCAACCCTTGCACTGGAGGTTTGTTGCTACTGTAGAAATCCCCTTAGCCAATCCCCTTGGGAGATATGGGTTTGTCCAGATTAGTGAGGTGTCCAGAATCCAGATAAGAGAGGTCCTGTTGTTGGAGCACAGTAATATAGTATTGCTTGAAAACTGTCAGGACATAAGACACAGCTGGAATAAAAAAAGATCCACGTTTGCTAAGAAAATTTCTACTGTAAATGCTGACCTGCATGGAGATTTGATGAACTCCAGCAGATCTCTGAAACTTATGACAAGCTTTTCCTTGAGTGTATGTAACATTCTGGCCTGTGTTTTGTGCCCATGTAAGTAAATGCCATCAATGAAAATAGGGACTCCATCTTCTTCAACGGCATGAATCCGAGCATGCATGCTCTCCTTTAGGCTTGTGCACATCTGTGTGTGTGTGTCTGTCTCCTTTATCCTTTTAATCCCCTTGATATTTTACAGCTTCTATCTGTCAGTACAGCAATCCATTCTCGCTTAAAACACATTCGCAAGCTCCATGACTTTTTCCCCTGGACCAACTTGAACTTTTCCTAAATCCAGATAGGAGCCTTCCACCATGTCAGTGACAGATTAGCCGACCTACTCAATCTTTCCAGGGACCTGATTTGAAGGCTAAGGGGTGGAGTGGATGGTTGCTTGAAGCTGCTTGCAATAACCAGCATTGCCCCTGACACACTCCAGACATCTTTGCAGTGTCGAGAAATGTCAGTGGCTCTGGGAATGTCACCCTAATCGCATTCTGCTTTCCCAGCTAATTTATCACACACTGCCTCTGACACCTAGGATTCATCATCAGAATCTAGAGGTGGAGGGGAGGGGGGAAGATAGGGGATAATGGTGCTGCTAGAGAAATGGGCACCATAGTGCCCCTCTTCCAATACACTTAAAGGACGTCAGTGTTTCCAACTAGTGTGACAGGCACAGGTTTGAAAAATGGGTATCAGATGAGTAAAGAAGGAGATGGGTGTCAGAATGGATTGGTCAGATAAACTCCTTGTTGGCTGGTCAAACTCCTAGTGAAAATTATAGCCCAAACCTCCCTCCCTCCCTCTCTTTAAATATTGCCCACTGCCTTTACCTATGGATCATGGTTTGGAAAGAACTTGAATGCCTGACTCTTACCTCATGTCTGTTTTAAACCCATGTAAGTCTATTGTCTTGAGCACCGTTACTCCAGTGGAGTAGCAAGGCTGAGGTGGGCCTGGGCTCATGTCCCAATTAAGGACCTCCCTAAGAGCAAGGGGTCTTCCTATGCAGTAGCCCTCCCATGGCTCCTGGCCAGCTTTGGCCTCCCTCCACTAGCGATGTGGGTTTTCCAGAAAAATTTGAATCAGAAAATATCCCCACACAAATGTTCTTATTTTCATTAACATTAATTTGCATAATATTTGCATATTAAATTTTGAATCTGAACATTTTCCTGTGCAAAATTTCCTATAGCCCTAGAAAATTTTCCACAGAAAAATTTGGTAGTGGAACATTTTCCGGAAAATTTTCTGTTGTGGAAAATTTTCAGTGGAACATTTTCCACCTCACATCACTGCCATCCACAAAGGTTGTGGTTAGAGGTGTGCACCAGGGGCCCATGTCATTTTTCATTTTCATTTTTGTTATTTAAATCTGTCATTCTTGTTTTTATAAATATCAAATTTTCATTTTCGTTTTTGCTTTTCTTTTCGTTTTCCATTGGAAAACATGTTTTTGGCTTCATCTTTTTTGTTTTTCATTATATTTGGCTTCAGCTGCGAAGGATTGTACCTCTAATGAATGGCATTAAGTGTACCAAATTCCAAAATGATTGGATAAAGAAGTCCAATTTTATAAGCAGTTCAATTATATTATTTTGCAAAAATACATTCTTAGTTGTAACTTCCTTGCCTCACATTTAATGTAGATGAAACTTAGCGAGTTTATACCCCTTCCTATATTTACTATCTCTGCCTACTTTTAGAAGGACTGGATAAAGGTTCCTGATGGTATAAGCAATTCACTTATAAATGTATGTCTGACTGTAACAACTTTTTAGTCCAACCAGTGTACATGAAATTTTGCCAGGATGTATCTCACACTTTCATGATAATCTCTGCCAAATATCAGAAAGATGTGATAAAGGGTCCCAATTTTATATGCCTGCACAGCATATGCAGAGAAGGAGTTTATGCCAGGGATTCTCTTATGTGTCACTGTGGTATAAGATCAGTTTGTGATGCAAATTAGTCAGCAGAAATGTCAACCAAATATCT
>QEPC01012954.1:109802-146186 GCA_003113815.1 Sphenodon punctatus | reverse complement strand
AAAAATACATGGTGCAGGTCTGCACTGGCACTAATGCAGCCCAGCAACATGTATTTTTCATAAGTGTCCTCTTTTAAAGGGGAGGTATGGCCACCCAAAGAGGGCAGGGTTGCTCCCTACATGGGCCGGGGTGGGACTTAATGATCTTGTCAGACCCCCTCAAGTCTTCAGCAATACTGATAGGTTAGAACACATGGTAGATGCTCCCAAGACAGGACAATAGAGCAGTTACCCAAACACGGGATGGTCATTTGTTGCTTTGTTGTTGGTGGGAAAGTTAGGAGGAGGCATTAGAGGGAGGGAGGAAGGAACCACATGATGGGCCAACTCTTTGTCTGAGACATCCTCCTACACCCTTACAACACAGCAGACAGGGACCTTACATAGTAGGCTGCTTTTCTGATTGATGCCCTATTCAGAGATGTGTTTTGTTCTCCTCCCCTCCTCCTTCTCCCTGATGAGGCTTTTCAGCTGATAATTACATCTGAAGTGGACAATTTGTCTTTTTATTTTTAGGCTGGATGCTCTGTCAACAGTCACTGAATAACAGGCAGCTAGAAACCTGTGGCAGAAGTAAAGTGCATGTGTGTTTAGGCACATGTGTGTGCCCATGTACGTACTGGATGGCTACACACTCATGTATCATTCACCCATCAACTAGTTTGTATACATACACAGTCCCCCCCAGCAGCATATAAACATGCTGGGGATGGGGATTGTGTATGTATACAAATAGCTGGAGTGTAAATGCATGGCTGTGTATGCACATGCATGTCCATATATGCACTGGATATGTTTTTTGCATTCACGCTGTGTGTGTGTGTGTGTGTGTGTGTAAAAACCATGTATGTATACAGTACTATACACACTTGCTGGTATATAAATGCATGCGTGAAGATAGGCATTCCAAAAGAAGGTTGTGTATGTGTATGTGCGCGGTGTTTATGCATTTCTTGTGCATTCTTTTGGATTTGCAGTCAGAAGCTATAATAGCAATAAAGGTCAAATGTCTCTTTTCTAGGTACAGAAGAGGAGAAAAGTGGAATCCCTTCTCAGACTTACGTAGCAAGAAATCTATTGAAGCCAAAATCTTGATGTTTGACTCTATTAGGCCAGTTGTCTATGAAGAGACAAAAAACAGAATCACGTCAAGCAACAGCTGAACCAGGAATGGAGTCCTATTTCCTGACTGACCAAGCAGTACCGTACTACCTACAGTTACAAGCACAGTCCTCTCCAGACTTCAGTAAGGTCATGTTTATTTTCCCTTCTTGGTCCCCTATCCCCTGTTTCGGTTGCTTCTTAGTTCTTAGCTGCCTTGTGCCTTGGTTGCTTCCCTTCTGTTCTTTCTTCCTCTGTATCTTTTCCATGTGCCCCAGCTAATAACACAGATCTGGAACTGAGCGAGACAGGGCAGCCTCAAGACCAGCCCCTGTTAGTTTCTCATGCAATGTGAATCCCAAATACTGGCTGATGCGAGCACTGAACATCCAGGGGTGCTAGTCTAGTTTCAATTTCCTGAAGCTGGGTGGGTGGGTGGGTTAACTTCATTCTGGAATTTCTCGTAACGAAGCCCCTTACTGAAATAACTGCTCCACATTTACTCGCAGTGCGAGATCACTTCCTCAGCATGATGAGAGCATATCCCCGAAGGCATATCCCCAAATTTTCATGCTGTGCATTGTGGGAATGCACAAGGGAAAGGAATAACACAGCCAAGAGAGGCTGTTAGAAGGGACTCTGGTTCAGCAGTGTGCACCGAGAAAAGAGCTTCCATGACAGGCTAACTAGAGATTAACTCTTAACATGGCTCTGTGGGAGGGTGATTACTTTGGCCTACTCATGTCCCATCATGCATTGCTAAAAGGCACTGTTAGTGCAGTTTCTGGTTGGGTGTGTAAATTCAGATAAAGCAGAATTATCTTCCATAAGGGATGGCAAAAAACAAAACAAAACAAGGCAGGGACTGAGAAAAAATAGGGTAGGTCTTGCTTGGAGGAAAGAAATTCAAAGTTTTTCTTTTTCTCTAGGGCAGTATTAATGTTTTATTCTCTTCCAGCTCGATGAAAAAACAAGTACACAGCAAACAAAACCCCCAATGTTATGGTTAGGGACTTCTGAGAGAGTGAAACAGTGAGGGGAATGGTAGAGCCACCCTCTGCGCCTGCAGATTGTGGCTACCTGATAGATCTGATGACAAATGCTCATTCAGGCAAGTGCATTTCCAATTCGGTTTGTTATCTCACTTTGCCAAAGTCTCCCCCTCCAGGCAGGAATTAAATCACAGCTCTGCTGCAGCTGGGATCAAACACCTCATCACTCCGGCCTGTTCTGGTGGGACACCTTGCCAAGCTTACCAGAAGAGAGCTGCTCCTCACAGGACAAAGAGCAGGCTAGAAGAGGAAATCCCTTTGGAAATATTTTATTGTTATGTTTGTTTAAGACCCTTTTCAAATGGGCCATGGTGGGTGGGGGCTGGTGGGATGGGTGTGTGCCCATGGTGGGTGGAGGTGGGTGTGCACCCGTTCCCACAGGTGCACACCCGTCTCCATGCATGGAGCAACTGGCATAGGCTCCGCTGGGTGGAGACGGTTGGAGCATGGGAGCGGGCACGCACCCCCAACCACTGTGGGCGCCATTCCTATAGGTGCTCACTGACCAGCGTTCAGTGGTGGTGGCACCCATGTGAAAGAGCAAGAACCGAATAAGTTGCTAAGCCAGAGCCCACTGAGGCTAGTCGATGGGATATACCTGAACTACCCAGAGACATTTCAAATTCTCTAAATAGCATCTCTTCTCACCATAGGTAGAACTGAAGTGAGAACAAATGTTCCTGTACTGTCAGGAAATGCCTACCTTTTGGGAGCACTTGCAGCTGTTCCTTGGTATTTCCTCACTATTAATTGATTCTGCGCTTCCGCTATTGTGAGATTGGCACCTGCAATTTCCCGGCATTTCTGTCATTTCCCATCAATTTTCCGTATTTTTGTAATATTTGTCAATTTCTGGCAGTTTTGTCAATTGAAGGCAGGCGGCAAGGCAGGGCAAGACTAAGTGAGGTGGTGTGGGTGAATGACTTGGAGGTGCCATAAATAGTAAAAAGTTGGTACTTTTTCTTGTTGTGCAAATAAAGGTGAATGACCTGTTTCTGACGGGAACAGCATTTGCTGCTTTCACTCATTTCAAGAAGCTTTCACCGTAGTATTTTATTGCCCCTGTTTCCTGTGTAGCTGAATGTGTTGGGACTTTAGGGTATTTCACATTCCTTTCTGTCCATTTTAGGTTGGTTTATGTATCTCTATTCAGTATGTTCCTGTTAGAATATGTTGTTCTTATTGGGGTGTGTGTGTGTTTTCATTTTCTGGGCTGGTTGATCATGGTCTCAACAAGACTACATAGCTATTTCCCCCAAGTCATGGTTGATGGACAGAAGTTTTGTCTCCCATTCCTCTTAAGCAAAACTCACAACAGTGACATTGTTACCCAGTGGCTGGTGCCCTGTTTGTTTGGGGCAGAGCCTCAGACATTGTTGGTAGAAACCTTCCTGATTGCCTCTGCTTCTTCACTCTGGACCACACCAGAGCATCAGCATAAGCAGGGTTATGGCCACTGACAAGGGTCAGGGATTGGGACAGAGTTTCAGAATTTTGAGGGTGGGCTTTGGAACCACACACTGTTCATGGCAGAGGCCTAGTGACCCTGCAGGCTCACAATAAGAGGCGCTGGCAGATCAGACTATTTTTTTGGTCCAGCATTCTTTTAGAAACTCACAAGCTCACATGTTAAATTAGGCTCTCTTACTTTACTTGATTTAGGCAATAGAGACAAAGGCTGATTTTTGACAAGACAAACCCCTGCAGGTCCAACCATCCTCCAAACATCCACACACCCATCTGAAGGCAGCGTGGGAGGGGGGGAGTTCCTGTGACCCACACAGCACCCACTCATTCCCACTCACAGAGCTTCGGGGGAGAATCCATGATGCTCCGTGCAGGGGCAGGCCAGAATGTGCATGGGGAGGGGCACATACCCATCCCTGGACCATTTGAATCATCCCCAGTTACCCGATGTGTGTGGGTGGTCCACAGCCATCCCACTCAGCACACACAGACCTGTTCTCCCAGCTGTGCCTGTTTAAAAACAGTCAAAGTAGTAAAGTGATATATTTTATTGGACCTACTACAGTTCGTGGAGGTATGCAAGCTTTTGGACCTCACAGGATCCTTTGTCAGGCAAGTCTAGGCTTACAAAATGAAGTAACGATGCAAAGCAGGGGCATATAGAGTGGTGGGGAATGTGCCCAATGAACTCAGAGGGAGGGGAGGGGAAAACAGGGTAGGGAAGGACTGACTCTATTATCAGAGAAAAGCAGTAAGACCACAAAGGTGAAGCCAGACCTTCTATCCAGACTTAGCTGCTCCTCCCTCATGATGAGTGTTGAAACGGATAGTAAATTTATTATCTATGGTGGGCATTCTGGATAGCTTGCTGGTTATCCAGTTACTTCGGAGATTCACCGCCAAACCAGAATACTGGATATTGCCAATTACCAAATTATCATTTACTGTTTACCACTTTACCATTTACCACATTACCATTTACTGTGTAAGCAAACCAGATCTGGAGGGAGTTAAAAGAGGGGAGAGGGATAGCAGTAATTAAACAGTGATGAAAGTAAATGGTAATGTGGTAAATGGTAATAATTTGGTTAACTGGATATCCACCAGATGCTAACCAGATACCATTTGGTATCCAACCGGATTCCAGATATTGGCAGATAGCGCGATATCTGGCTGGATACTGGACATAGTAGCAGATACTCGAGTCATTTCATCTCTACTCATGATGTCATGACTTTCCCCCATACCATCTTGGTTGACTGAATCCAACCTGGGTCAGGAATGACTAACAGTGCTGATTAACTAAGAGGGAAGCGTGTGATGTTGTGATTCAGTTCACTATAGACACCTGCTCCAGCAAAAGGGTGTCCTTAGGAGGTGTCCCATCAAAATACTGACCCTGCTGACTAACCTTGCTGAGGGTGTGGGGTGTGAAAGGAATCAGAGTACACAATCCTTCAGTCTGTGTTTCAACACTATTGTTCTTGCATTGTTAAAGGACTTTCTATAAAAGAAACATGGGTACCTTCATTTGGTCTCCTTATAACCCTCCGAGTCAATATTGTGTGCAAAAGAGTATTTGGACTAATGACCCTATAACCTTTCTTGAATTCATTTCTTCACTTAATTTTTCTTAGAAACAATAGCAAAAAATAATAATGACAATTCTATAAAAGAATAGGCAATTCCTTTCAGAACAGCTTTAATGACTAGAATACTCTTATTGGAAATGGAGGCTATCTATCTTTAATTATAGATGAAACAAAATTCCAGCACTACTGTTTTAATTAAAAGTAGATGTTCTATCTGCAGTGCTTTCTTCCTAATGTGTGAAGACAACAATAGCATGTTATTAAAAGCAGAGGGAAGGCAATATTAAACTAATATGCTCTCGACTATGCAATTACTAGGTCTAGGCTAACTATTGGTATTGATTATATTACTAATATCCCTGCTGTGATACAAATCAAATGCAGCAGAGGGGAGTGTATCATTTGTGCCTCTGTTCTAGAGCTGAAATGAATATTTGGGCAAACAAATAAATAAATCCATCAAATATTTGCTATCCAAACTAACTAAATGGATAATTATTGCTATTCATTTGTGTTTTGTCAGATACCTGTTTTGGATATTTCAGTTCAGTTATTTTGGGTATTTTGGTTTGTTTGTTTAGTTCTGGAATTTCAGTTACTTCATTTCAGCACTATTATGTATGTGCAATATGAGACCAGTTGTCATGGCACCATGTCCCCACCATTGAAGCCCACCATTACAGTGGGCTTCAGTGGGGCTACTCCAGAATAAGTGGTTTGGGGTTCAGGGCCAAAGTGTCAAAGTAATGAATGTGGTAAACTTCACAGTAGTGACCGTTTCAAATTTGGATCTTCATAACTACCCAAACTGAATTTGTGAATACTAATTGTAAGTTACAAATCGCTTTCTGCTCTAGAAACACACTAAGTACTAGATGCCCTCTTATGGGTACCATCTGCCTGTCAAGTTCACACAGCAAGGGCACATAGAGGCGTTCTTGGTAGCTGTCCCACAATTTGTACCATCTTCTCCATGGAGTTCATCTAGACACAAGCCTGCTCCTTTTCTGTGCCCTATACAGGCCTGCAACATGCATGATGGGTGGTTGATGGGTGTGGAGGCGCTTGTCTAAAAACACCCATTGTTTCCAGAAGAGGAACAGGCCTGTGCCTAGATGAACTCCATGGAGAAGGTGCTCCATAATTGTGGGACAGCTACCGAGAA
This sequence comes from Sphenodon punctatus, assembly GCA_003113815.1. NCBI lineage: Eukaryota > Metazoa > Chordata > Lepidosauria > Sphenodontia > Sphenodontidae > Sphenodon > Sphenodon punctatus. The sequence goes on along the minus strand of QEPC01012954.1, from coordinate 139,809 downwards.
GCCTCTCTGCATGGCTTTGCTGTGTGAACTTGATGGGCAGATGGTACCTGCAAGAGGGCATCTTGAAGTACTTAATGTGTTTCTAGAGCGGAAAGTGATTTGTAACTTATTATTCACAAATTCAGTTTGGGTAGTTGTTTACCAAAATGAAGATTCAAATTTGAATCCGTTGCTCCTGTGAAGTTTGCCAAATTCATTACTTTGACACTTTGGCCCTGAACCCCAAACCACTTATTCTGGAGTAGGCCCATTGAAGCCCACTGTAATGGTGGGCTTCAATGGTGGGGACATGGTGCCATGACAACTGGTCTCATATTGCACATACATAATAGTGCTGAAATGAAGCAACTGAAATTCCAGAACAACAAAATAAACAAACCAAAATCCCTATCCCTGCCTGCCAAAAGCTTGGTCACATAAAAAAATGTCGTCTTTAAATTTTTATTTGGCCAAACCTTTGGCAGGCAGGGATTGGAGAGGTTTGGGATAAGGGATTTTAACTGGCTCATTCATATCTATTTATTGTATATGATTTTATGTCTTGTATCCAGGGTGGGAAATAAATAAATATTGAATAACTTATTTATTAAATAAATAAAATAAAATAAATCAAACACCCTGCTTCAGCCATGGTTTGCTGAACTTTCTTGTCCTCCTTTATGTCCCTTCAGAAAGCCATTGCTGATCAGTCAGGTGTCTGCGTTTCTGCTCTTGCCCGCATTACATTAGTAACATCGCTATTTGCAGTGTTACTGACAGTGGATTGTAGAGGGATTGTGGAAAAGGAGGAGGAAACTGAGATGTTATTGAAGTTTCTCTGTTTCTATTAACCTAGAAAACTACCATGTCAACAATTTAGTATCTGAAATGCTGGAGTGGAGACCTATCCCAAAGATCAAAACATTTGCAGAATAATTCCGTCTATTTTACAATTTTGCCTCCTGACTTTGCAATCTTGCTTGGGTCCTGCCACTGGCTCTCTTTATTAGTTTCTCTCCATCCTGCAATAAAAGTATAAATAGCAATGATGAGCTCCATACACAAGTGAGCACACATGCACGCACACACTAAATAAATACAAAAGGGTGTAATTACAGGCATGAACACAAAGCTAGTGGTTGCTACTTCTCATTCCTGACTGCTGCCTCAAGCACCAGCCCTGATGATCAAAAACTTCTCAAGCTCCGAAAATATTAGTTTAATATTTGGGTGTGTTGGGCTAGTTCTTTTACCAGGATAACAGACAGCCTGATGCAGGCATTGCCAGAGGTGCTTATTCTCTCGCTCGCTTACTCAGGCACACAGAGGGATCTTTTCAAACCAATAAAGGATTTCATTTTTATTTTATTTTTTAGTGAAGGGATTCACTCTACAGGGTGATGCTATATAGGTGAAAAGATTGAAGTGCAGAGATAAGGTTGTGATTAAGGATTCCTGTTATTTTTGCAAACATCAAAAGTTCAGGAGTTCCTTTTAATGTCAATACAGAGCAATCAAGTGCCAGATGTTTGCCTGCATCTTATCTGAACTTACCTGAATCACATTGGGGTAGAAAACAGACAGAAAAAACAAGTACTCACATTTCTGTGAATCTCTGCTTCTTGTGAGGCCCAAAATACGTTGAGGACAGACATTCTTGTGGTGCTTAGAATACATCTTCCCCTTCTAACAACTTATCCTTCCAGTTCCTCCCTTTCCCTCTTGTAACTAAACTAAAAGGATGTGCACCTGCAAATTCTCAACTCCTTGTCTCTTCCCCTTATTCCTCCCCCTTATCTATTCTAAATTATAAGCCCCTAGGGGCAGGGATCTGGCTCTAATCATGACTGTTCAGCACTAGTCACATTACTGGTAACAAATAATAATAATTAATAATAATTAATAATACTAATTAATAATGCTAATTAATAATAATTAATAATTAATACATGCAATGTGCCAAGGCCTGCCCAGTACTAGGACATGCCGAATTACATATAAAGGAGAAAATTTGATTTTCTAATTTGATTCAATTAGAGTTTGGATAAAGGTTCAGACTGATTCCTATATTATTCATGCTGGTTTTCTGTCCTTAACAGTGCCATAGACACTATATAATTGTTGTCTCCAATGAAAGAATCTCCCCATAAACAAAGGAAACCAAAACACATATACCTGAGGAAATCTCTTCCTTACATCTCTCTGGGTGCTTTTAGATGAATGGGCTTCTCCAGTGCTGGCTGTGCCAGCCGGCTTCACCCCCGGGTGGCTGGTCCATCTAAAGGCGTCCTGCCTGATGTGCAGGTGGAACAGGCACAGAGCAGACTGCGCCTGATCCAGGGCAGCCACGCTGGTGGAGCTCTGGAACATCCCAGAGCGCCGCACTATGGAGAAGGCCGGCCAAGCTCAGGGCACTGGCCCAAAGTGGAGCAGCTTTCTGTCTGATACACAGACCCATGCTACTGCTCCGCATTGCAGATACTCTAGCCCGTAACGCTATGGTGGGGTGGGAGTGGGGGGTGCATGGGTGGACCACATGCTGGGGAACCTGCCGGGTACATCTGATCCCTAACCAGGTGGGGCTAGGAGCGGGCGATGCAGGAGTGCACCTCCAGAGTAGCTCGGGGGTGGGCGCTGCGCAGAGTAGCTCCAGGGGTGGGTAGCCCTGCATCCATCTGAAAACACCCTTTGATCTGTTTTTATTGAGCTCTTAATCATAAGAGCCTGTGATTCTCTTACTGTGGAAATGTCTGGAATCTATATTCATATATTGATTTTTTTTTAAAGGTGGAGAACAGTTGTTCTTCACTGTCCCAAAAGACAGGACAAACGGCAATTGGTTTAAATATTGGAGAAAACATTTTCACTGTTAGACCAGTAAGGTAAGGGAACGGGTTGCCTATGGAGGTGGTGGGATCTCCTTCACTGAATGTTTCCAAATACCAGAATCTGTCTCTGATGCTGTAGGGACTGAACATCCTGCCTTGAAGGAGGAGGCTGGAACTAGAAGACCTTTGAGGTTCCTTCCAGTCCAATTATTTTTTTGAACTGAAGAAAGCTGATCTGAAACTAGTAGTTATTCAGTATTGAAATTCTTTTTTTAAAAAAGCCAACCAGTCTAAGTGGAACCATCAGCCAATGCAATTTTACTGATGTTTTTAACTGAGTTTGTCAAATCACTGCAGACAAAGCACTTCCTGTGCTAACATTATAGTCTGGTGCCCGGTGGTTTGGCATAAGTATCCCTACTGAATGCTGGACATTAATGGCCTAATTCCACTCTGAGTCAAACTGGGATGAACCAGGAATTGTTCCACTGCAGACAGTCAGTGGAAGTAAGCTAGCAAAAACTGGGGTAAACGTGATAGTAATCAAAGGCCCTAAGTTTTCACATGTGTGCAGGTGGGGGGTGCCTGTGCAAATGCTGCCCATGGTGGGTGCGCGGTGGAAGACATCTGTGGGAATAGCACCCATGGTGGGTGGGGGTGCATGCATGCTCCCGCGCTCACCCCATCTCCACCCATCACCCACGTATGGAGCAGTGGGCTTTAATATTGGTTGCTCCATGCGTGGAGATAGGTGTGGTCCCGTGGGAATGGCTGCACACCCACCTCCACCCACCGGGGGCGCCCGTCACTGCAGCCCATGTGAAAAGGGACAAAATCACCTGTATGTTTTCCTGCACAATTGCCCTTTGGGATATTTATCGCAGGAGACAAAATGGCCGGCACGAGTTCTCCTATTAGGGGAACAATATTGGGTGAAAACAAACAAGATGGTGGTGAGCCAGCTCCCTGAGCTGCCCTGGGGAGGGCCACGACAGCTACCATTCCCTGGGTTGGTGTGAAATGCAGAACAAATGTGCGGGTGAACCTGGATGGCAGAGAGCCATTCCACCCCCCCCCCATGCCACGGGCAGGGCCGAAGAACCGAACACACTGGCAGGGGTTCATCCATGCCTTACTGCCAGCACCTTCCCTCCCGCCATGACGTACAGCCATGGTAGACTGTGGGCTAAAGACACTGCAGCAGCCACGTCCGTCCACCCTGCACAGTACTGCGACATGGATATGCCAGCCAGCCACAAGAGGAACCCGTCGCTAGTACGCTACCCATGGAAAGGCAGCTTTAGGGAACAAAGCGCACATCCGTTGGAAAACAGGGCTGAAACTAACAAACTGAAGTTCAACAGAGATGAATGTAAAGTTCTGCATTTAGGTAAGAAAAAGCAAATGTACAAATACAGAATGGGGGCTAGCCAGCAGGCAGCAATACCCGTGAAAAGGATCTGGGGAGTGTAGTTGATCACAAACTAAACATGAGTCAGCAGTGTGATGCTGTCGCAAAAAAGGCTAGTGCAAGTGCAGGCTGCGTTAACAGAAGCATCATTTCCAAGTCACGAGAAGTAATAGTTCCACCCTATTCTGTGCTGGTCAGACCTCATCTGGAGTACTGTGTCCAGTTCTGTGTCCAGTCCAGCATTTTAAGAAGGACATTGACAAATTGGAACCAGTTCAGAGGAGGGTGACAAAGATTGTCAGGGGTTTGGAAGCCAAGTCCTATGAGGAAAGGTTGAAGGAGCTGGGTATGTTTACCCTTGAGAAGTGAAGACTAAGGGGAGACATGATAGTGGTCTTCCACTACTGTCCTGAAGAGCTTTCACAGAGAGGATGGCAAAGACTTGTTCTCGCTTGCCCCTGAAGACAAGACTAGAAATAGGGACACAGCTTGAGGTGGAAGCCTCATACAGGGTATGAAGCTCAGGTGCAGTTAGTTCCTCCTGCCTGCACCTCCCCCAGAAGGCACTCATGCCGGCCCCACCCCTGCCCTAAATACATACAAACACCCTTTCATCATCAGTCTCTGTTTATAAATACACACACACACGCACCTCTGCCATTAGCAATCTACCCACCAAGCACAGACACACACAACCCTGCTAGCAGCAGCCTACACTCCAAACAGATGCATACACACCTGGGCCAGCAGCACCCTGCACACACATGTGCCCATGCATGCACACACCCCACATCCACCTGTGTGGCACCCCTCTCCCTCACACCATAGAGCTGTGGGTAGACTGGATGCTTCCCAAAGCTCTATGGTGTTGCTGGAACAACCTCCAGCCTGATGTGGAGCTGCAGCGACCTCTTCCCCGCGTAGACAGACCACTGCTCCACACCCGGACAGTCCTCTGGGTCTGTGTGGCATGTTCAGTCAACAGAGCTGCCCCGGAGCACAGACAGCCTGCTCCGCCTGCTCCACCTCACACCTGGGTGGGCCTCCTTTAAATGGATGGCCCAGCCCAAGGTGAGGCAGAGCAGAGGCAGGGCAGCTTTCTGGCTAAAAACATCCATTGTCTGTTCTATGGAGTTGTGTGATTCTCTGGTGTCTGTTCTAAGGATTTGTAAGCAATTGGGGTGTCTATTTAATGAAGTTTGGGTCTACTGAGTTCTATGGAGCTGGGGTGCATGTTCCATGAAGTTCTAGTTCCATAGTGTTCTTTGAAGCTATGGGTTTAAATCCTGCCATTAGAGTCAATGGGAGGATGTAACAGTCAACAAAGCCTCAACTGACATAGTGTACTAAGAATGTACCCTTTTATATTTGGTTTGTTCATTGTTTCTAATAGTTTATCCACTTATTAAAATGGCATGTTGCAAAATGATCAATCCACCCTGTAAGTCTTGGCTACTCAAGCCCACCAAAGAGATAACTCACTGGGGTTTTTTTCACCAGTGTATTTTAATGTAATGAAATCCCAACTTCCAAAGACAGTTCAAGCCATTACATTTACAATACGATAGGGGCAAAAGCAAAAAGAGGCCATGGGACCTCCTACTATCCCACCCTTATAACCATACCCATTTTTACCCATGTACCTTATTGCTATGGTTAGCCACTTCATGGAAACATTTGGGAATATATGCTAACGTCCTGAAAGAAAGCAGGAAAAAGTTGCCAGATTATCAGTTCCCACTGCATGCCTGGGATATCGACCTGCTCTCTGGATTTCCCAATGGGTCTAAAGCAAAGCCCCATGTTATTACAGTCCTTGAGCTCTATTTACTTATTTATTCATATTTCTACCTCTCTCTTCCCCTAAGGCTCAGAGCAGTTTACAACACATAAAATATGCAGAAGCATATAGAAACCCCACCCCAACCCCCTTAAGCCCCTCACCCAACCCTATCCCTGGCTGCCAAATGCCTGGCCAAACAAAAAGGTCTATATCACTTCTGGACGATGAACAGGCTTATACGAATCCCCAAGGGAAGGGAGTTCCATAATTGTGGGGCAGACACCGAGAATGCCTCTCTGTGTGCCCTTGATGTGAAAACTTCCCAGGCAGATGTTACATGCAAGAGGGCACTTCCAGATGACCTTAGAGGCTGCAATGGGACATGAGGGATGAGGTGGGTTTTCAGATATTTGGGGCCTCAGCTGTTTGCAGCTTTATAGGTTATAACCAGAACTTTGAATCACGCCCAGAAAGCTATTGTTAGCCAGTGCAGACGCTGATGTCTGGTGTAATGTGCTCTAGTGAACAGACACTGATGGATTCATAGGATGGAATCACAGCATTGCAGGGCTGGAAGGTACCTCAAGAGTCATCTAGTCTAACCCCATGCTCTAGAATGAAATGCACCCAATTATGCTGTGGCTAAAAAGTCATTCAGAGACTAAGACAATCTCATTTAAGGTCTGTCCTAAACAGCAGTGAATCCAGATCTTCAGATGTGAAATGTTACCATTCATTGTGCCTCCTCTTTGGCTGTGCTTCTCAGTCGCTTCCACCTTACCACCAAGTCTTCTTGCATGTTAGAATGGTATCACTACTCTCAAAAAATGAAAGTAAAAGAAATTTCCTTGAATTAGCGGTTCAAGGAAATGGATGGAAACTTAATTCCTTTGACCATTTCATATCAGAGAGGACAACATTTTTTGAGAATAAACTAGTGAATGATTCAGTGTTAGTTCATAAGAGATGGACTTGGGTTCAAGGCCCATGAGGTTTTTCACTCATTATGCTTTGGAACATGGTATGCTTGGCAATTGTTACTTGCTTACCAAAAGTAATAAGAGTAAAGAAGTAACTTGACTGGCTGATCAGAATGGTAAAAACACGCAAGCATGCATCACAGCCACAAATCCTTGGTCAGACATTTGTCATTCTCAGTGGAAACCATGAGAATAAAATTTGCCCCTGTGATTTAGCTATAACAAGGGCTTATGTAGAACTTCAGCTATACCTGGAGGGCTCTAAGTGGGACTTTAAAAGTGTGCAGGCCTTGTGCTAGTCCTATACATATTACAGATGAGAAAATCAGAGTCGGATTAATCCGATTCACTCGATTTTTTATTGCTTTGGATTGCTTCTGATTAATCTGATTCCAGTACAAGAACTGATACACCTTGCATTGCCCATTGGCATGAACAGGTGAAAAAAAATTCCCATTGAAGTCAATGGAGGGGAAATATGAACCGATTCTGATCCGATTAAAATCCAAAGCAATTGAATCCAATTCCGATTTTAACCTAATTCCGATTTTCCATCCAATTTCCCATCCCTAATACATATGGGTAGGTGACACCCTAAGTGAGAGAACTGACAAAGCACAGTGGGAAAAGAAAGACTAAACAAAACAATTCCACAGATGTTAAGCTTATACCAGTAGTTGTAATCGATGCAAAGCCATTATGGTGTGCGGCACATCTGTACTTCTGCAGGAGGGTTGTAAAATCTCTAAGTACCTTCGGGGTTCAAGTGTACATGCAGTCACCCCTCATACAGCCTCTGTGAGATGGCAGTTCTACTCATATCCACTATTGCTGCAAAGCTGTTCTCAAGAAAGTCTCACAACAAAAACAATTTAAAACAGATATGGCTGGAATTAAAAAAGAACTGGAATGCTAAAACCCAACTACTCCTGTATAGTCAGTCACAGAAGGAACTGCAGACTCTCATTCAGTATTCAGTATTAAACAGGCAGCCTTGCTCTTTCGGGCATGAGAGAGAAGGAAGTGGACAGAGGGGACTGTAGGACAAGTCTAAGATTAAGGGATTTTCATAATTAACATCCTGGCTTCAAGCAGCTATGCCTGCCTTGCCAGTGATATTGTATCTTATCTGTAGAAAGTAGAAGAGAGAATCTACATTTCCCAAATTTCTGACCTGAAAGAAGGAGATAGAATGAGTGAGGCAGAGGGGAAGACTGGAGAGAGGCAGTGAGGCATTATCTGGGAAGATGACAGAGAGAGAGAGAAGAAACAAAAATAAAGAAGTGGGGTTGAGTGGCAGGAAAAAGAGAAACAAAAGCTTTATTCAGTGACCAAATAACTGCATTAGCATAAATTCAAGGTACACACTCATTTCCTTGTGCCCTTCCATAACACTGAATACCTCAAAATTTAAATGTCATAAAGTCACTGCTAATACCCCCACTGCATCGTAACAAACAGCTATCTAACTATGGGGCACTATGCAAAGTACTTCTCCTGTGGTTGAATTAAAAACAGCAACCAGCAATTGTCCCTCATTTCAGGGTATTTTTCTGATATTCATTGCCCCTGATGCTTAGTGTCAATGGGTAATTTCAGACGTGATGGGTCTTTTGGCCCGCCACGCTAAACCCTGAGCTGGGATCTGTCTCGGATCCTGGTCTGTGATCAGACCGGCCGTCCTTTAGACACCCCCCACCCCCGCGCATCTACGGCCAGCCGCCCTTGGGGAGACGGGAGGGCACGGCGATCAACCAGGCTGCTGTGCCCGATCCTGTCCTGTGGTTGGGACCCAATTCCGGTACGGGGCTGGCAAGCAGACGTTCATCATGGCCATTGCCAGTCCCATCCTGGATCATGGCCAACCTAACCACGATTCTGAAGGTGAGGCCGGCCTCACCTCCAGAACCGTGGTAAATTTGATCCTGGCTGGGTGATCACTGTGGTGAACATCTGACCGGGAGCAAATAGACGTTCACGAGATCACTGTCACCACATGGGATCCACTGTGATCCTGGGTAATTTCAGACGTTATGAGATAACAGTCAACCACAGTGAACCACAGTCAATCCCGCGGTGGGGCCAAAGAGTCCTGAACGTCTGAGCGGCATTCACCAGATGTTCACCACAGTCAATTACGCATAGGGGTCAAACCCAACCATGGTTCTGGAGGTCGGGACGGGACCATCCCCGGAACCGTGGTCAAAGAGAGTCCTACCGGGAAACCGCAAAAAGTAATGACTGAACGCCAACCACCAGGCGGGATCAAACAAAATGATCCCCAGCCATGGTGACAGCACGTATCATTGCTGCCTGGTGATGAGTGACACACAGACCAGGGAGGGAGATTTAAAGGGTACACAGCAGCAGAGGAAAATGGCGGGACGAAGCAAGGCAGAAGGAAGAGGAGAGAGAAGGGTGAGAGAGGAAGGGAGGAGGAGAAGGAAGAGGTGGTGAAGCAGCAGCAGCAGCAGCAGGTGGGGCAGGCCACCCCAGAGAACAACTGACAACTGACAACTCACATGGGGACGGAGGCACCCCGGAAATGGGTAAGGAGAGTGAGGGCACAGTGGCACAAAGGGGGGGTGCCCGGTGGGAGGGGGGCAGGGAGGAGCGCCATGGGTGCAATGGAACGAGGCACCTAACACCCCTACCCTTACAACCCACAGATCCAGAAATGGGCCTGGGAGCCCTCAGAGGAGACCAGCGGAGGGCAAGCGGAGGTGGAGGAGGAGGAGCAGGAGGAAGAACCAGAGGAGGAGGAGGAGGGCACCAACGGGAGATGGAGGTACCAGTGAGGGGGGTAATGGGGGCACAAGGAGACCCAGGTCTTCATCAGGTTCTGGGGGTCCCTGAAGCACCAGGTGGAGCTAGCCGTGAACAAAAAGGAACGAGCACGTGTTCACAGAGATCGTGCGGGACATGGAGGTGGTTGGGCACCACAGGACCGTGGCCCAATGCCGCTCTAAGGTCAAGGAGCTAAAAAGGGGGTACAAGGCCATAAAGGGGACTAACTGGCGGTCGGTACAGGGACTAAGGACCACCCCCTACTATGATGCCCTGGACCACATACTACACATTAAAGGCTCCATAGTCGCCCCACGGCTTATGGGGAATACAGTGATCAGGGCAGGCAACAGACCGGAGTACCCCCACCCATGGCAGCCCCACACGCAGGCACCAATGCCGGGGACCCAGTGCCCCAAGAGGAACATCCCGGGACCTCGGGGAGCAGCAGGGCCCCCTCGCAAATCAGCACCAGGAACCCACACCCGCAGTCCGACTTAGGCAGATCTGAGGCCGGCACACTGATCACCTTCAGCCAGTGGACGCAGAGGGACCACAACCACACTGAGGGGCCGGCCTTGGAGGGATCCGAGATGGACATCGAAGGTAGGCAAGCAGCTGGGTCGGACCATGGACCATAGAGGGATGGGTGCACAGGATGTGGGCCCATCACCATGGCTCCCAGGAACCAGGGAACGCAGGAAGGGGCCGGGGTGCACGGGGGCCCACCCGGACACAGAACGGGGGGGGGGAGGTGGGGACCCCGGTGCCAGAGAGAGGGGGGATGGTGGGATGGAGACTGGGCCCATGCAAGGGTAACACAACCCCCCCACCTCCATTCCCCAACAGGTGCACACGCACCCTGCCATATGGGACCTCCAGGCAAGTGGGATGGGGGGAGCACCCGCAGCAGCAGCTGGAGGAGCAAGGTGAGGTGCCATGGCAGGGGGGCACAAGGGGGTGCACCGAGGGGGAGGTCCACAGCTGCCAAGCCACTGGGGGCCCAACCACCACCCCCAGCACTGCTCCGGGACAGGTGGCATGCAACTGCACCTGACAAATGGTATTCAATCCGCTCCCAAACAGGGCACACAGCAGCGCCCCCACCAGCTGACCCCGTACCCCCTGCACAGCAGATGTGGGAGCACAGGGAATGGGTATGGTGATGGAGGGAGAACCTGGTGGAGGACATTGTCTGCATCAGCATGGAGCAGGGCGAGCGGATGATAGCGGCCATTGACTGTATGGAGGCGGCCACGGAGAGGGCCCTTCAGCAAGTAGAGGCCAGGAACCGGCGCCAGGAGGCGCAAATGCACCAGAAAAGGAGGCGGGAGCACTGGGAGCACACCAGGCAGATGGAGGCATTGGGGCTGCTACAGCAAGCCATAGATTGCCTGGGAACGGAGCACATGAGGAAAATGGACAGGTCCCTGGACATTGGCACCTCCTTACTGCTGCATGTAGGGACCATGAGTGTATTCATTATGGCAGCCGCTCCCCCCAGCACCTTACTGGTCCCAGCGCCTCAACTGGCCCCTGTGGTGCCCCCACTGCCTCCACCACTGCCCCAGCTGCTGGCATGGACGCAGGGCCCGTGCATCTGCCTCCCTGTCCCACCTGGCTTCTGGAGGCAGCAGCCACCCAGGGGACCCCCTCTGGCACCTCCCCTGCCCCCCCATCCCCACCACACAGGCCATTCCGGACTGTGAGACCTCCCAGGACATGGTCGGGGAGACTGACAATGGGGGTGAGGGGAGATTTCAGAGTTCCATGGCACCCGCAGGGTGGCCAAGGTGACGTCCCAGGAAGCAGTAGGATAGGGGGGGGAAAGGGGCGGGGGAGGGGGAGGGAGGGCGGGACAGGGAGAAGCAGGGGGGAGGGGGGATCACAGGGCGCACAAACTGGAAAATAAAAGCACAGGTGTACCCAACCTTAACAGTTATTGTCTAACAGTCTGCTCTGGGAAGGGGCTGGGGGAATCATCTAGGGTGAGACGTGATGACAGGTGGGGCCGACCGAGTGTATGCCCAGCAGGCTCAGGCCCCGGCATCACTGGTGATATGCCTTGCCAGGGCAGCACGGATCCATTTGGCATAGCGGTACTCCCTCAGGTTCTCTGTATTCACATACAGTGGCACGGGTCCCAGTGGGTGCTGGGGCATGGGGAACACCATTGCTGCCCCATCGGTCTCACAGATGTTGTGCAAGACACAACAGGCTCCAATCACGAGGGCCAAGATCTCCACAGTGAAGTCCAGTCGACATGCAAAGCACATCCAGCGCTGCTTGAGGGCACCGAAGGCCTTCTTGACCATGGTCCTCAAGGCACATAGCCTCCACAGGGTTCCTGGGGACCAGGTACATCTTCATGAGCCAGCGAAGGAGGGGATAGGATCGGTCCCCCAGGATGCAGGGGGGCATCAGCACCCCCTCGATCCTGGACATCCTCATGTCGGCAAAGTCCCCCCTGTACATCTGGGCAAAGATGGAAGAGATGGTCAGCATCCGGGCATCGTGACTGTGGCCGGAGTGGCTGGTGAAGATGTCGATGAAGCAACCCAGGTGGTCAACAAACGCCTGGAGCTGCAGGGAATGGTACCCATGCCAGTTGGTGTATTCTGCTGCCTCCCTGTTGGAGGGGCGGAGGATCTCAATGTGGGTACCATCCACAGCGCCCAGGCAGTTGGGGAAGCTGATAACCTCGAAGCCAGCCATCACAACCCCCTGGTCCATGAGCTGGATTGCCCGGTCCAGGAGCACACCCTCCACTACCTTGCAGAAGTCCCGAAGGATGCCCATGACGGTGCTCAGTCCAACACCGAAATGCTGCGCCAAGGAACGGCAGGAATCAGGTGTTGCCAGTGCCCAGACAGCCATGGCAACATGCTGGACCATGGGTATGGGGGTGTGCATGGGGGTGGGCATGGGGGTGCGTTCCTGCTCCAGCCAGGGCTCTAGCAGCTCTGCAAGGTGCAGGAGGCACCGCCTGTCCATGCAGAAGTGTGCCCTCCATGCTACATCATCCCACTGAGCCAGGGCCGTGGCCCACCAGTCCTGTGTCATCTCTGTGACCCATAGCCGCCATTGTGTGGGCATTGTGAGCATGGCAGCTCATCCCATGGCCACCTGGCACCAGTGGTGTCGACCGGCTGCCTCTCCCAATGCAGCTGGGCACCCTCAGGTGAGGTGTAGGGTCCGTTAGTATGCCCCGCCCGCCCACAGGGCCCTGAGCTGGGCCAGGGAGCACCAGCGCCCGTGGTGGGTGCGCCAAGTGGCTGCTGCGCTCCTGACCAGGCACCCCTGGATGAGGGTTCCCAGGTGGAGCAAGTCAGAGGTGAGGCCCATGAGGTCGGTGTGTGCCTGGTACCACTCCGCACATAGGGCCGAGTGCTGCCAACATGTGGCCCTCTGGTCTGATTTCATGGTGGAGCATGCCAATGGTGCAGTCCAGTGCGCGACTCTCCTGCCCATGTCCTGGGCCTGCCCCTGCTCCGTCCCCCTCCCTTGCACTGGGGGGGGGAGCGCACCTGTGTTGGCTGCCCTTGGCTGCCCTCGGCCGCCCGCCCCACCGCCAGCTGGCCTGCGGTTGGTGGGTGGGTGCTGGGGCGCCCCAACCCCCTGGGTGTACCTGTGCTCCTGCCATGGGGGCTTGTGCCTCGGGCCCGCATGCACGTGTCCAGTTGTTCTGCATCTGCTTTCCTGTTTTCATCACCTCCCTTTTATCAGTGCCTGCTGTACAGCCTGAGCGCTCGGTTCATGCAGCTGTGTTGGGTCCGCACCCCACGCTTCGCTTGCTAGCCATCCCATATTGTAGCCTGTGGCCACATCACATGTCCTTGGAGATCCCCTGCTTCCCTTCCCAGCCCACATGGGAATGGGGGGCCCCTTGCTCCTTGCTGTTTGGACCCTCTGCCTGCTGGACCATGGCCAGATGTGCTACCCCGGGGCTCCCGTGCCCTGGATCGTCTGGCGCCCCCCATAGCTGGACCTTCTGCGAGACTGTGGCCCTTTGTGAACTGTGGCATACCTCGGTCATGCAAATGTCCCTGTGCTGCCCTGACACCCTCCCTGGTGCCTACGCGAGTCTGGACTCCGGGCTTCGCTACTTTGGCTATGAGGCGAGCACACATGAGTGCAGGTCCAAGTGGAGGCGCCTGGCCTCCATCCCCTTCCTGATGGGCGGGTTCCAGAGGTGCATCTGGTGGGCCTGCCCATCCCGGGCCCCTTCGTGCCTTGTGTGGGCATTGCCTTTTGGTGCTTGTGGTTTCATTTGTCCTCAGTCAACCATGTCTGCGTCCCGCCCCACCCCGGTGTCTTCTGGGTGTTTTGACCATGGTCTGGAATCAGCGTAATGTCTGCTGCATTGCCCCGGTCTGTGGTCCATTTGTCCGTTTTCTTGCCGTGGTCCCGCTCCCGTCACGTCTGTTCAGGGATTTCCTGGACCACAGGAGAGGGTTGGCCTGCTCGCCATGGTTGGGAATCCACTGTGGTGACCCAGGAGCATGTAACGTCTGAAATTACCCCCTGTGTGGTGAACAGCGATCCCGTAACATCTGAAAATAGTACCCACTGTCTCTCTTTGCGAAATCCAGGTGTAGAGAGAGGTATGTTCTTATATAGTGTATAATATAAAGACAGACTGAACCCTGAGCCTGGTATATAAAAAAAAAAGTTGCCCATTCTGTAAGAAATTATTTGGACTGAGAGTTTTGGTTTGGTTTTGCCATTGTTTTGCCATTTTTAAAATAAAGAGGTAGTTTATAGACAATCCACCCTGTTACTTGAGTGAGCTATCTCCACTTGTATACAGACCATTAGACATATCAAATATGGAATCCGGTGTCTAGTTGTTTTCTGCTGATAGAGACAAATCCATTTTACCTCCATGTGTCTGAAATATGTTTCAAATTCTGGGGCTAAGATTTTTTTTTTTTTAAACCTGATTAGTCTTAAATTCCCACCCTGAAGCATCTTGAAGGACCTGATGTTCAACACAGCGCTTTCTGAAATACCCTCCCCCCACTCTTCCTTAAGTTGGTTCCAGTCTGGCACTCAAAATCCAGGCAGCACAAATCACCAGTCACTTTTGAAAATGCTACCTTCCAATCAAAAGTGAATCACATAAAATAAAATCCTACCTTGAAAGGGTGTATCTAGCATTGACTCAGAAATGGGAAAAAAACCAACTCACTTGAGGTGAAAACATTATTTTCCACAAACAAATTTAACGCGCTTAAGCATTTACAATTACCTTAGGTTACGAAATGACACGTCCAGCTGCAGTTGAATCTTCTAGGATCTTTAAGTGCAGGGTATCAATCATTACTTTAGTAGCAAGATTATATTAATTAGTCTCTCACATATACTTCACAAAATCAATTAAAATGCTTAGGAGACAGAGTGAGTGAATAGATTAACAATATCTGACCGGCAATATATATGCATCAGAATTACTCACAGTCCATGGGTGTTTTTTTACACACACATTTCTCCTGCCTGTTTGCTGTTATATCCTGAACTTTCTATGTGTCTAAATCACTCACCCAGATCTTAAACATCTGGCTCTTTGAACTTCTGTATAGAACTTCTCCCAGAACTTTTGTGTGTAAAAAGTTTTTCTGGTAAACTGCTTTGCTCCAGGCAGCTGTGATCACTTGGTTCCCATGGCAGCCCCTTACGTCTACAGCTGCGGCTTCCTTAGGCTGCCTCAGGGCAGTGTTTGTGTGAAGAATGCATCCAGGAACTGCCTCCGGGCAGTGTGTGTGTGAAGAATGCATTCGGAACTTATTTGTGGACTTGTAGACCCAGAAGATTGAAAGACAAGCACTTTAAGGTGTGTGTAAAAATGCCCAGTGTTATACTACAGTGCTTTACTGAGGCTGTACATTACATCAACTGACGTGGCTAGTGTAACTCTGACTTGTTGCTGTACTGTTAGCACTTTAAGACATAAACTGGTCCTTTTTATACAAGATGCACCCACTCATGCCCATGCAGGTCTGTTGTGTGGGCATGTGTTGGTACCAACCATGTGACCACCGCGGTGAGTGAGTGGGGGTGCGTGTGTGCTCCTGTGACCCACGCACCTCCACCCATCGCCACCACATGGAGCAACTGGGGAAAACAGAGGTTGCTCTGTACGTGGGCATGCGTGGGGGATGGGTGCTACGCCCATGTACACCAGCCCCTCGCACCGCTCCTGCAGCAGCACGCAAACTCATCCCTCTGCCCCCGCAGCTGCGGCCCATGTAAAAAGGGCCATAGCTTTCTAGACTGTCGATCACAACCCCAGGTGGGGTTACACCGTCTGCCGATGGGTTTGCGATCCTGAGTGATAGTTGATATACATTGCATGACTTTGTTGCTGTCTGGGGGTGTGTATGTCACAGGATTTTATAAACAATATATTTATATTATATTTAAATGGGGTCACATGGGCCAAAAGTTTGAGAACCACTGCTTTAAGATGACTATGGATCTACTTGAGTATATCATAGATTTTAGTAATATTCCAAACAGAATAATCCCTGGACATTATTTATCAATGGTGTAGATGCCAAAAACACCTTGGGCTCAAGCACCCATGGGGGAAAATTAGCATTTGGATGATGGGTTGTTTCCCCCATCACCTCAGCATCCCAGTTCCATGTATGTGTGTAATCCCCACACATAACAGACAGCACCTGGCGTTTGTAGAGACAAAATCCTGGGGACAGGACTGAGGGCTTTTGGGAGCTTAAGGGCACCAAAACCTTGGCCTCTAGTAGCCTTCAGTTGGGGCCAGCCTTACAATTAGCAGGGTTCAGGGTGAAGATAAAATGCAGGTCCTGAAGTTGCCCCACCCCCTTGCGGGACACTCCCTGAAAGGCCCTAAAGGTGGTCATGTATGGGGCCCACTTGGAGAGAGCGAGGCCCCCACACCCTGTCCTGGTGAAAACAGGGCTCACTGTGGGGCCCCTAGAAAGAGTGGGGCCCAGGCCGCTTGCCCCAAGTTGCCCTGTGGTAAGGTCAGCCCTGCCTTCAGACTGGAGACTGGACTGTCTCTATAAGTACTGGTTTGCCATATTTGTGTGTGGGACCCTAGGGATTACACAGATACAGGCAGACAGGTGTGACAGACCAGAGGGCAGGCGAGTGTGCTCCCATCACTTCCCAAACCCCGGTGAGATGGGAGGGGAAGCAGACACACCTCATTTGGGTTATGAGAGCGTGCATGTGTGTGCACACATACACACACACCACCACACCATCCCCCACTAGTAGAAACCAAAGTCTGCTGACCCAGCTTTCTTTCAGTTCTCATTTTTCTTGTTACAAGAGGAGTTTTTTGGCTGTCTGTCTGTTTGTTTTAAGTGACAGGAAATAGGAAAGAGACCAAGGGTCATCCCCTCATCTGGTCTCAGTGAAGGTACCTGAATTAACTCCAGCTGGCCAAGAATTTTCTACATAGCTCTTGGCTAATTGTTAAACAGGGAACGACAGTGTTATGGAAATCAGAAGCCGCACCTATAATTAAAAAAATGGCTCCATGATTTATCTAATGTCACCCTTATGTAAAGGGCAAGGTGGTACAGAGCAAACAGCCAGAATAATGATAGCGAGGATTTTTGGAGTTCATTCATGGTGTATGTAAAAGCTTTGCATGCTGATGAGGATAATATTTTGCATCTTGAGTTTGTGCCTTTGTTGGAAATCTGTGTCACACACTATTGGTTATAAATACAGTAGATACCCACCCCCATTTTGGGGGTCTTCAATGGACCTGCTTTTTGTCTGGATTAGAGAAGTACCCAGATATGGGCCCTTTTCAAATGGGCCGCCGGAGGAGCTGCGGTGTGGGGGGATGGGTGGAGACCGTGGCGGTATGCGATGCATGGGCAGTTGGACACATGGAAACCCACGCATCTCCACGCATGGAGGGACCTCTGTTTTCCCCAGTGCCTCTGTGCATGGGTGATGGGTGGAGATGGGTAGAGTGTGGGAGCGCGCACATATCCCCACCCATCCTTACCGGCGGTCACATGGACTCCCCCCCTCGCATACCCAGTTGTCCACATGGGTGTGTGTGTGTGTGCGACTCATGTAAAATGGCCCATGGGGTCATAAAACATGTTTTGGAATAAAGAAGGATCCAGATATGGGAGGCTGAGATATGGGTGGTGATATTGGGTGTTTTTACACACACATTTCTCCTGCATATTTGCTGTTACATCTTGAACTTTGTGTGTCTAAATCACTCACCCAGCTCTTTGACCTTCTGCATAGAACTTCTCCCAGAACTTTTGAGTGTAAAATGTTTTCCTGGTAAACTGCTTTGCTCCAGACAGCTGTGGTCACTTGGTTTCCACGGCAGCCCCTCATGTCTACAGCTGCGGCTACTTTAGGCTGCCTCCGGGCAGTGTTTGTGTGAAGAATGCATCCAGGAACTGCCTCCGGACAGCGTGTGCGTGAAGAATGCATCCGGAACTTACTTGTGGACTTGTCAACCCAGACGACTGAAAGACCAGCACTTTAAGGTGTGTGTAAAAATGCCCATTGTTCTATGAATGTAATAGAATATAAGAACTGCTACACTGGATCAGACCAGTAGTCAATCTAGTAGATATGGGAGTCATGGATTCGGATTAATACATAACTGCTCGTAGTGGACAGTTACGAATCAATCCGTACTGAACCACAACAGGCATGCTGCAGTTCAGTTTAAAATCTCTAAATAAGAAAAAAATAACTGCACATGCAGCTGGGACATTCCACATAGGTGGTGCCTTTTCCAAAATGGTGGCAGCAGTGTAGCTGCCATTTTGAAAAAGGGCAGTCAGTCTACACATGCGCAGTGGCCATTTTGCACATGCACAGACTGGCTGCTCTTTTCCAAAATGGTAGCTACACTGCTGCCACCATTTTGGAAAAGATCATGGCAGAATAGTCCAATGGTCATTTTGCACATGCGCTTTATCTTTTCTAATTTTTAAATTATTATTTTTTAATTTTTAATTGAACTAAATACAGATCCATAACACAGATTTGGAATTAAATCTGGAATTAAAGAACCGTATCTGTAATACAGTTTTGGATCCATACTTCCCTCTGGATGCCCACCCCTACAATCTAGCCCAATATCCGATCTCCAACAGTGACTGCTACTAGGGGTGAAACTCAACGTTGCATATCTCAAAAATCTCATTGAGAACCAGGCTTTCAATGAGATTTTTGAGACTGAGAATGAACCAAGAATTTTGTTCTTGCAAGATTCTCGAAAAAATTAAAATACACTCTGCACATGTAAAAAAATGGCTCTATTAGGGCTTTATTAACTAAGGGCGTCTTTAGACATAACAAAGATCAGGTGTCAAAACCCCTAAGCACGTGTTTGCCCATTGTGTGTAAGCATCATAACAATCCCAACACAAATTTGGCCGCCCGCTGAACACGCGATGTGAATCCCATTGCATCACAAGGACATTTTGTGTGTTCCGGTGGAACTTGTGGCCAGCGTTGTGTCTAATGCGATCATGTGGTGTGTTAGCAGGTACAACACAGGGAACGAGGCAGCAGCGCTTGTATGCTGAGATCAAGTGGCGAGCAAAACACCGATTTGCCCAAGATGGGCTGTGTGTCTAAGCAGCGCCACATGGTTAACGCAGGGCCAAGCCAGTGTTCAGGTCAAAACACACATTCAGACACCCATTGACATTATGTCTAAAGACCAACTTCACCATCCAGGTCTGAAGAAGGAGATACAGAGGAGGATGACATCTGCCTATTGAATTCAATGTTAGCATAGTCTGAAGAAATGTCTCCATCTTATGATTAATAATGAATGATGCCTAGACATTACATGGTGCCAGAAATAGGCACATCCATTCACATCTACAAATGTATAGATAAAAGATATTACTAGTGATCCAGGAGTCCTACAAGCTTCAAGAAAGAATGGAGAAGATGCAAATAACTTGTTGAACTGATGCTTTTTAGATCCACCAGAGGAAAATTGGAAGAAAAAAAAAAAGCACCACTTTATTTTCAGTTAAGGTGAAAAAGCTATCTGGAATATTGGTGCAGAGCACAATACGGATACGCTATTAAAATATACAATGATAAATACAAAATATGTTTTAAGCCACAAGTGAAACCAGTTTTTGTTATGTATAAACCCACTGGGAAAAATGCAAAGAGTTTTGGGGAGATTTTAAGAGTCTGTAAGAGAATTTAAATGATTGGTTAAAGGCTGTGCAAGACAATGGCAAAATTGTTAGGGATTTAGTTGTGTAAATTTCTTCCATAGGTTTCAGAAAAAATACTCGATGAAGGAGTAATGTTAACAGTGACAAAGCAGTTGAAATAACCAAATCCCCCATGAACCTAGACCCCACATATGCAGAACACATATGCACACTGGAGTGGAGTGCCCCGGCCCATTCCACGGGGGCTCATTCCATCTTCTGCACTAGGGCCCACCCACATATCTAGACCCCTGATGCAAACACAGACAAGTAACCAAAACAAAGAAATGCAAGTGCCTGCCAGAGACAACCACAGAAAAGCAGCAACTACTTTACAAGGCCACAACTATGTGACAGTCCTTGATAGATGTACCAAGTAGTCCAAGTAAGGGTGTTTTCAGATGTGATGGTGACATGGTTTAATCTGCTTTAGCGTGGATTAACCTGCCACTGTCACACCTAAATGTGCCTGCCAGATGTTAGTTTGGTCTGGCTTCCAACTGTGATGGGGGCTAGCTTGAGCTCCAGGAAATCCTCAAGTCACAGCCCAGACTAAGCTCCACCATGGTCAGGAGCCATCTGCTGAACCTGAAGTAAAGCGGGCTATCACTTCTGATAGCCTGTTGTATTTATCATGGTCCAGAGTAGCGGGGATTGCTGAGCACCATGGTAGTCATCATTGGCCACCAGGGCCACCTGTAAGCTGAGGGACTGAGGCCGTTCCACGCAGTGTGGGGTGAGGATGGGTGAATGCACATTCATGCATCTTTCCGCCTACTCCCCGGCCTGGCCACTGTAATATTTGTTTGCTGAGCCGAGTCCCAGCTGGAGTGACAATTCCCACCACCCCCCGAAGCAGTCCATGGTGGCAACGGGAGCTGTCACGTCAGAAAGCACCCTTAGTGTTAACTTTAGGGGTTAACAAGTAGGATATTCAGTATTTGGATATTAATCACACATTTGGATAGGCATCCAAATATCCGATTAATATCCTCATCCAAACTGGGGATCCGCTTGTTCTATTCATTCAGTTTATTGGTTTGGTTGGTTGGTATGTTCAGTTTGTTTTGTTCAGTTATTCAGTATAATTGGCTTAATGCATATTGCATATGCATATTATTGTTATTGTTACTACTCAGTGCTATCCCAGAAGTGGCTCAGGGAAGCTTACAATAATTAAAACACAACATTCTTGATTAAAATACATGTTAAATAAATCCTACCCCTCTCGGTGCTCAACTTTCCCATCTCACCCACTCCCCCAAAGTGATAACAAAACAGATAGAACAAACTAAACAAACTGAACAAGCTGATGCAAATATCTGATCCATCAGATTCAGTTCAAAGTGGTAAAATTCAACAAATAAGATTTTTGCATCAAATATTAATATAATCTGTAGTTAGCCTGTATGGATTCACAAAACCACTGATTGCTAAAGAAGGAAAGAAAGTAATTGCACTAAGTAAAAACACATTCTTGCCAGAACAAAAACGACAGTACCACAAAGGGATGAGGTCCAATACTTGCTTGCTACAATTTTTCATTGTCTGTTATATTTAGGAATGGACTTCCTGTACTATTGGCAGGATATTCTCTATGTTATTGTAAAATGATGATAATAATAATAATTATTAATAATTCATTAATTGTATTTGTATAGTTCTCCCCTGCCTTTAAATGGAGCTTGGAGGGCTTTACAATCATAAAAATATAAAAAACAATATAAACAATATAAAATCAATTAAAAATGATTTAAAAGGGGAAACTAAAGAGGGAGAACAGACTACATTAAGCTCCTCAGAGCCAATCCAGATGTTTATGAATCCTGAATGGAGAAGTGGAGCGAAATGAAAAATCAGCTGGTGGGGCATTCCAAGCAAGGCAAATTTGTCAGATGCATGGAAGAAAAGGCAGAAACCTTGGACGCAGAAGCATTAAAGGGTGGATTCACCAGAGAGAAGGACCATTAAGACAGCATGGGGCTCAGGACCAGCCTTGGTGAAGAACTGCATGTGGCTTCTGAAGCATAGTTGACTTATCCGTAAATGAAACCCTGCAAAGGAGTTTCCAGCATGCCACTCGATTCATTTGATCATTTCATATCTTAAAGAACACAAAATACCACTTGTCCTAAGTCTCTCCCATGGGTGGGGGTGGGATGGGAGAAGGGGAGGGGGCTCTCATACACTTCTGGTGGTTTTTTTGGGCAATTATAGCAACTCTCCCTGGCCACAGGATATAAAGCAGAAGCTCTCTGTGCACCCCACTTTGTGTGTAATTCCACATTGGCAGAGGCTGTTTCTATGTTGCCCAAGTACCATGTTTCACAGAAACGGCCGCAGTTGTATCACTGCAGAATTCATTGGAATTTCTTTCACTGATCTCAGAATAGATTTCCATAGTCTTTATTCTAGCGTCAAATTGTTTTGTGACTTGACTTTATCAGGGAAGGAAGTGCTAAAAGTAGCGTGGGTTTTTTTGGGCAGACTTTTTATACATTTTTAAAAAATTTGTGTTAATTGTTTTAACTGTTGCTTTTGTTGTAAGCCGCCCCGAGATGCCGTGGGCATGAGGGGGCGGCTAATAAATGTAACAAAATAAATAAATAAATAAATAAATAAATAAACCTACAGTGGATCCTAACAGCACCTAGAGAATAAATGAGTTTTCAGATAGCTTTTTAAGGTAAGGAGGGAGGAACTGAGATGAACATCTGGAGTGAGTGAATGCCACACTAAGGTGCCCGCCACACCAAACGTCTGGTTACCCACTGACTTAAGATGCAATGGTGGGATTCCCAAACAGCAAGAGGTACCAGCAAAGAATGTAGCACTAGCAATGTGTGTGTTGCTCAACAGTCATGACTAGCTAGGTCCCTGCTCTGAGGGATGCTATGAAAAGGAGGGGAGACAATGGGGAGGGGAACATGGGAAAGTTGAGTTTACATTCATAAAGTTGTGAAGTTGCAGTCGCACATGCTTCGCTTACGAATCAAAGAGAGGCCCTTTTCACCCAAGATGCCCCCACCCATCTCCACCCATTGGATGGGTGGGTGAGTGTCTGTGGGAATAGGGCTGGGTGGGTGTGCGCGCTCCCACAGTCCACCCATCTCCACCCATTTCCATGCACAAAGCAGCCGGGAAAGAACTGGGATACTCCGTGCATGGAGATGGGTGGTGAACACCCACTGGACTGTGGGAAAAGCGAAGCACACCCACATGTGGGATGGGGTCCTCCAAAACCAATGAGAAAGGGCTAGAAAGGCAAAGCTGGTGCCTCTAAGCTGACACCCCCAGCGTGAGAGGTGGACCGACTGGCTGGCCGGGAACCTTTAAAGGATACGCGTGACGCAGGCAAGGAGATGGGTGAGCTGGCTTTCACCATGGTTGGCAAGAAACCGGCAGACAAAACCAAAGGAGCCAGTGCCATGCAACATGCTTCACCCAGCCAGGTAACCGTGGAGAGCCCGGGACACTGAGGGGAGGAGGACCTGGTCCACCAGGGCTGGGGAGGTGGGGCCGGATGGTAACTGACAGGTCTATCATCCCTGAACAGGGGAGCACCCGCACAGCAGCACCACAGGCAACCAGGCGGACAACGGAGGAGGGCTTCCCCAACAGTCAGGTAACATAGAGGAACCCCCCGAAGACGGGGGAGAGCACAGACCAGCCTCAAACACTCACAGGGGTACAGCCACCCAGACCACTGACCAGTCCATTGCCCTGAGCAGGAAAGCACCTGCATGCCTAAGCCCCCCACGGGTACAATAGGGACATGGCCCAGTGCAGGCAGCAGGCAAAGGACCTGAGGTCAGGATACAAGGATGCCCATGACAACAATGTAAGGTCTGGCCAAGACCTGCACACACAGGAATTCTTCCAGGAGCTGGATCACTTCCTATGTGTGGATGGGGAGATAGTGGACTCCTGCACACATGGTACAGCCTTCGCCGGGGCAGAAAGCAGGTGCAGGAGACACCACCACCCCTCCTAAACGCCACACGGCAAGGGGAAACCGTCAAGAAGTGAGAGGAGAACACGCCCCCGTCCTGCAGTTGGAGGAGGCCGCCCTGGATGCAAACACCTGCATCACCCTCCAGGTGCACCCTTGAAACCCACTGGCACAGCAGCCACAGGGATAGGGGGTGCACATGGAGGAGCGACACACCAGGGACACCCCCCAGGAGGAGGAAGACACCGAACCAGGAAAGAGACAGCCCCCATGAAAGAAGCAGGGGGTGGGGGGGGAGGAAAGGCCTGGCCACAGGAGGGATGCAAGGGTGAACCAACACACCTCCATTCCCTCCACAGCTCAAGGGAACCTGGAGGTGGAGAAACATGTGGTGGGGGCTCGGGAAGAGGAGGTGGAGGTGCAAGGTGTGTTGGGGGAGTGGCCTCGCTGGTGTAGCCATTGGGAGCATAGACCCACACCTGTCCTTGGTGGTGTTGGTGCACTACCCGTTAATAGGTTCCACCTGTATCCCTGTGCTTGTGTAGCATCCAGTGATTGGCCATTGCCTGTGTACTGTCCCTGGGGTCACTGCAGATGCGGACCCCCCTCCCGTGAACTGACCTGGCACCTCACCCATGCAGTGCTGTGCTGTTGGGCTTGTAGTGCACCAGGCTACAGACTGCCAGGAGCAGTGGGGCAACGCCATGGTCCCAATTCAGGGATTCCTTGCCCACCTTGGCGGGTTCCTCACTACCAGTGCAGAGCTTGGATGGCCTGTTTGTGCAATACCTGCGCACATTATAGACATGATTACTGGCCGTGTTCTCCACAGCACCACCTGCAGGTCAGTGGTCACACTACAATTGTCCAGCTGGGTAGCAATCATGCTCGTCATTGCAGGTAGTTACAGAACACTGTGTGGTGCTACCAGCCCCTCCGGCATGGTTGTGGTTAGCGGACCCCTCTTTGTGGGGTTCGGTCCTGGAGCTGCCCATACGGACTGGGTATTACTGGACCTGTTGCACCTCCCACCCTGCAGGTGCTGTTCGAGGGTCTACAGTTACTGCTGCCATGGGCACATTCCGTTGCTGTTCCTCTCCCGCCCCTGCACAGCCTCACGGCTTCTTATCACAGCTGGAATGTTGTAGGCGGCTTTTTGGGTTGTTGAGGGTGTCTCTGCATGCCAGGGCGCTATCAGCTTACCAAGGACACTTGCGTGTGTCTGGTCAGCTCCGCCTCAGCTCCATTCCTCTCCTACTACTGCCTTGTGTGCCCCAGATATGCTCGGTTGTGTCTGGTGGGTGAAGGACATGTGCATCTGTGGGGTGTCCATCCTTGCAACTGTGGGGCTGGTGAGGAGTGGCCCGTGTGTGCCACTATGCTGCTCAGAACCCTGTGGCAGACCAGCGATGTCCAGATGTTGGGTGATTCCCTCTCCATGGGTGATGGTTTCAATCTGCTGTCTCGTTACATGTGTCTGCTGGGACACCCGTTTGGGAGCCTAGACTGCTAGCGGAGATTGAGGGAGCTGCACTTCAGCCTGCTGGTCACTGGTGTCTATGGGTTCTCACCTGGAGTGGTGCAGCCGTAGAGTGCTTGTGAGAGTGCAGCTGTGCGTGCCATGGCTGATCTGCCGATTATGGATTGACCCACCAGGCTGGTGGTCTGTATGTTGCCAGCTGTTATGCCAATGTCCTTCTGCATGGCCGTGGCTACTCGCGACACTGTGGGGACTGTCATGATCACCTTAGTGAGCTGGGGTTGCTTGCATCCCTGTCTGGGGGGCCCTATATGACCAGCGCGCCTGATGCACTGGAGATGGTCCTGTCGGATGTGCTCAAACGTTTGGATGTTGGAGCTGCTGCTGCCACTGGCCACCCCATTCTCAAGCAGTTCATGGTGGATGCCCATATGCGTGCCCAGGGTTACAGGCATGGCCTCTTTGCATGGGATGGCTTTGCATATGGACCACTGATGCCAGATCGCTGTTCCCCGCATCCCTGAGATGGCTTGGATTGCATCCTTCATGGTGGACGGGCCCTCTGTTTTGCTTTGAGGTCAGTCCTGCTTCCTTGCCCTTGCTCTGCATGCTGCAACCCTGTTCTGGACCCGCCTCTCCTCGAGCATCCTTGATGTACTTGAGGGGTCCCATGGATGCACATGGACCTTTGGAGCCCCATTCTGCCATTGGATCCCTCTGAACTTGTCCCCTTTGCTGCCTCGCTCTGTGCCTGCACCCAGCTTCGTGACCCGTGTTGTCATGCCCGATCTCCCTGCCATTGACTCGCGGAGCCTATCCATGGACCGGAATGCCCCATTTTGTAATAAATGATTGTTCTTCACTCAGTCCATGCTCTCCTACCTTCTGTGTTGCCTAGCTGTCAGTACTGTATGTGTTCTCTCCTTTAGTGCTGGACCCGGTTAAAAGGACCTGGGAGCAGGGGGAGCTGCTGGGTTTCCTGCGTCATCTCCTGCACTGGGTCCACCACCTGACATGGGTGACTTGAACCGGTGTGTGTGTGCTGACACAAGCAGGTGGTGGGGGCCCTTCGTATTCTGCCTTCCTGATGCCTTCCTGCTGCGCCTGCATCCGCTATAGGCCCTGTCAATGCATTGTGGCACCCTTACTTAGGATGCTCCATGTCCTGTTCATAGGTGGCGGCCCACTGGCTTTGTATGCTCTGTGTTATGGCCCCTGTGTAGCCTTTCCTGCCACCAGCACTGCTCGACTTCCGCTGGGGCTCTGCTGGTTTCCTAGCACTGAGTGGTCCATGGGCATTTGGGTGACCTGTACTTTATTGGTGCATATCTGGAGGAAAGAGGGGGGCCTGATCCTGCAATGGGCTTTGTTCTCGACTCACGGGTCCCTGCCCTCTGTGCATGAGGGATGTTACCTCCCATGCAGGTACTGTGTGTCTCTGAATGACTGGTGTGGTGCTTTATCTACCAGCCATTTGTCCCAGCAGTGGTGGCATTGGATGCCCCTGTCTCGCTACCATGGTGTGCATAGGTGCCCCGTCCCATGGCCCGAACTGTAAGTCCGAGCTTCATGCATGTACGGTGCCTTTGTGGAGCACACACCTGTGTCACAAGCCATGTCCCTCCCTCATAAGTCTTTGACTTTGCCCCTGCACTTGGTGGAACAGGGAACTTAACTGTGGTCTGCAGCTTTGGATCACCATGGTGGCCTAAATTGTCTCTCTACGACTGTATATGGGACATGGGTTCCCGTGCTGGGATCTATCCAGGGGATGGGATGGAGCTGTCATTACTGACAACCACATGAACCCTGTGGGGTTCTTTTGGCTGTCATCTCAAACGCTGCAGTGTGGCCACTATTGGCCTCTCTGTGACCTTGCCCATATCTGGGTGCACGCTCCTAGTGGGACTGTGTCCTGGAGCTCAGACCCCCCCCTTGCCTTTCATTGCCGGGGCTGCTCCCTGGCAGGCAAACCAACATGTTATGCCTTGACCATGGGCACTGCCTCCACTCTGTTGTGTGTGCTCCTGTTCCTTTATCTAGCCCTGGCCTTGCTCAGGTTCCGAACCCATGGGTCGTTCATGCTAGCACCCCCTATCTGTGCCCCATTCCACTTGGCATCCATGGCCATGGGTGGAAATGGCAAGTGCTTGACCCTAAGTGTCCCCAGCCTGTTGTGTTTGCAACATATGCCTTGGCCCGTGGGATCTCCGTTTGGCTTCCCAAATGGGGTGGGTGCCTGTGTGTGTGTGCTCATGGTGGTCCTCGCACTGTTGGCCCTGGGGTTGCAAACTGATGCTTGGGGTTGCTGGATCTGTTGTGCCTGGGTGCTCTGTCATTGGGCCCTTCCCCCCTTGATGGTGTCTCTCTTTCACTCCCCCATCAGGGTCTATGCAGGAGACCCTCCTCCACCTGGAGGCCATTGCGGCGGATCTACAATGGGTGGCGTGTGATTTCTGCACGGGGACCTGTGTCTACTGGGAGATCCGTGAGTAACCCCTCTGCGTACATTCCTCTCCCCACTCCCTGCTCGTTGTGGGTTAGTGGGGATGTGTGATGTGTGGCCCAGCCTTATGGTGTGCTCTCTCTCTCTCTCCTTTAGTGCAGGAGATGATGGTCAAGAGGACCCGGGAGCAGGGGGAGCTGCTGGGTTTCCTGCGCCATCTCCTGCACTGGGTCCACCACCTGGACTGGGTGCAGACAGAGTGGTGGATCCGTGTCCATGGAGAGCACCCTTACTAAGCCCCTGTGCTCTCCTGCGTGTGCCTCTCTGTTGTTCAATTGAGCTTTTTGTTTGTGAAGTTAATTTAAAATGTTTTTATTGTTCCCCACTGTCTGTGGTTTCCTTCCATGGGGGGTGGGGTGGGGGGTGGTTCCGTCATGTTCAGTGGTTTGGGGGGGGTGGGGGGGTTGCTGGTCTGGCCCTGGGTATGTCGGTGTGTGCTCCCCCCTCTCTGTGGTTTTGTGCTCCTGTTGCTTGAGGGCTGTTCTTTGCTGCCTCTTTGTCCCCTTTCCTTGGTTTTGGGGCAGCCCCTGTGGTTCCCTGGGCTCCTGTGTCTCCCATCCAACCCTGGGGTCCTTGTTTGCTCAAGTTCATATGCTGTGCTGGGGGTGTTCTCTGTGTGCTCCCCCCCATGGGGCATTCCCTCCCTTTGGACCATTGTGTTTGCACCTTCCCCTTGCCTTTGCATGGTGTGTGGATGTACCTTTGCTCTGTGCATCCATGCACCGTGCACTTGGCTTTGCTGGAGCTGTGCTCCATGGGTATGGTTGAACAGCTCCTCTCCTCTTGGTACCCCTGCACCCATCGTGCCTGCTGCTGGGGCTGCATGTGTCCCTGAAGCTGCCCTGTAGCATGCATGAGGGGGATTGGGAGGGTCCCATGTGCCATGTCCCCTGCCTGTGTGCACCAGGGTTGTTCCTGGGTGAGGTGCACTTACAGTGTGTTCCCACCCATCCTGTACAGTGTTTGGGGGCCATGTGTGCTGTGGTGTCTCATGTGGTGGGCGCAGGGGGTCTCTGCCTGACCCCCTCCCTGCTCGTGTTGCATTCCCTCATCCCTCCCCCGCTGTGTCTCCCTTTTTCATTGGTTGGACTGTGGTCCGCCTGCTCGTGCTGGGGGTTTTGGGTTCTGTGGCACCCGTCTGTCTGTCTGCTGTCTGGTGGTCTGTATGTGGCTGCTTTTCTGTAGTGCTTTGCCTTCCCTGTCCCTCCTCCCCCGCCTGCTCGGAATCTGTCAGGGAGTGGGCGGTGACGTGTGGCCCAGCTTCATTTGCCCTCACTCAGCCACGTTGTAACGTCGTGCTGCGGGGGCGTGGTTTTCCAGCTGCTGAGCCCATGGGAATGATATGTGTGTTCAATCGGCGCAGCCCTGGGTGAGTGGGTGCCTGGTGGTTGGGTGCTGTGACCCTCCCCCCCCAACCTCCCACAACCCCCTGGAGCAGTGTCCGTGGGAATGGTTCCCTGCTTGCCGCCGGTGAATGCACGGAGCATGGGTTATCCTACCCACCTCCACCCACCCTGGCATGCGGCAGTGTCCTTTTGAAAAGGGCCACACTTGCATCAACATAAGATCACTGCACAAATACAAACAGAAAAGGAAATAAATATATAGCATAATCTCCTGTATCTGAATCGTTCTTCATTCCAGACATGCTTTATGCCCCACTTCTTTATTTTGGACAAGCTTTTGAGCCTCCCATATCTGGACACCTCTCTAACTGAGACAAAGAGCATGCTCCCCTTTGGTGTCCACATCTAGGAGGTATATTGTAATTGTATTTGACTGCAAGCACTTTCAGCAATATGCCTGGATGAATGTTGCCACATTATAGGTGAATCCGACCTTAAAATGTCAGAATCAGTCTCAAAAATTATTTATATTTATTTTATTTATTTAATAAATTTATACCCCACCCCTCCTGTTATGCAGCCCAGGGTGGCTTCCAACAATTTTAAAATACAATAAAAACCATTTAAAACACTCATAATAATAATAATACTTATTAAAATATTAAAACTGGTTTAAAGTCATAAATATAATAAACAAAATAAAGTAACCAAAATAGGTGGGGGAGCTAAAAC
>QEPC01012954.1:94790-107515 GCA_003113815.1 Sphenodon punctatus | reverse complement strand
GGGATACTGATGCAGGTGAGCCAGAGGTGTGTGGCGTAAGTTCCGGAGCCGGTGGAGCAGGTGCCAGCTTTCCTTCCCCCCGT
Source organism: Sphenodon punctatus (assembly GCA_003113815.1). Classification (NCBI taxonomy): domain Eukaryota; kingdom Metazoa; phylum Chordata; class Lepidosauria; order Sphenodontia; family Sphenodontidae; genus Sphenodon; species Sphenodon punctatus. The sequence goes on along the minus strand of QEPC01012954.1, from coordinate 107,432 downwards.
GGACATGGATGTGAACTGGTATCCGGGGGGGTGCTCCATTTCAGCTGATGACGGGCTGCAGGACATTTCTCCCTCCCCACCACCCTTGCGGGGGCGGGGTCTGAGGATGACAACTTCCGGGCCGCTCCCCATGTCACCAGGGGCAGCTGGAGGATGTGCCGGAGGCGTGTGCTGGGGGCGCGGGTCGAAGGAGCTCTGCCTTTTGGCTGGGCCCTTCGGCTGGACCAGGCGGTTGGGGTGGAGGGTTTGTTGATTGGGTTAAACAAGAGACGTTTTCTGCTGGTGAAGGTTATGAGGAGTTCTCCCCCCAGTGAGAGAGGGATGGAGAAGAAGGATATCCCCTGGTGGCAGCAGGGGAGGGAAGACAGCAATGTCTGGAGCCGACTGCTTGGTGTGAGCAGGGATTGGCATGAGATGAGATGAGGTAGCACCAGCAGAGAGAGAGTATGGGGCAATTATTAATAGATGTTTAATGCTAATGTAACTATGTTAAATGAAATTGTGGGGATAGCTCAGGGATTGTGTTTTGTTTTCTTAAATTGTTATTATATTGCATTATTGTGCTGGGTTCCCCTGTGTGGGATAGAAACCCAGAAATTGTTATTGATTGATGTTGTTGTAAGCCGCCTCGAGTCAACTTGGGTTGGGAGAGTGCGGGATATAAATAAATTGTGATGATGATGATTGATGATGATGATGCTCTGTGAAGTTGTGGGGTTGTGAAATAAGGAATGTTCCCTTAAAATGAGGGGCATCCCTTAAGATAAGGGACATATGGCAAACCTGAGTGCAATGGGGAGAATCCTGGAGTACCTTCAGTGGGAAGTGAGTTACAAAAGACTTCTGGATCTTAAAACATGAGTGTCTGTATTTTGATCTAAAAGACTTAGGTCTTGCATCAAACTCATGAACCGTAATGAGGTGTACCACCACACATATAGATTTAGTGCATTCATCACAAGATTCATGCTGCACCAAGTGCTGTTGTCTGCTACCATCCAGCTAGGTTTCAGATGTACATACAAAGCTGGGAGACGCATTCTTTCTTAGGTCAAAATTGCTTTGGCTTTGTTGACTTTGCATTAATGTTGAAAAGTAGGAAATGAAAGAAAAACTGTTTGGAGTTCTCTCTACGCTATAGGTAACCCTTTCACAGGCACGCTTCAGTTCCATAGCTAAAATAAATTTAAAATAAATGACAAAAACTGTCCTTTCCCACACGTGTGTAGAAAAAATTCTTTTTCTAGCCCAGTCACAAATGGCTACCTCCCCACTCCTAACAGCCTTCCTAGCTTGTCCCTTGTTTACGATGGGTGTTTTTTAAATGAGCAAGGCTTGGCAAACAGCTATGGAGCAGCCACTCAGGCAGAGTGAGTGGGGAGGGATTGTCAACGCACCCCAGAAGAAGACAAGGACACAGTTTATGGGAGAGAATGGCCGCACTCTTTATTGGTTAAATTATAAATCCGAAAGGGGGAAGGGGTAGTTGAATAGGGCAACCCAGAATACAGTTGCAAAAAGCTGGATTTCGCTGCTAGAGTAACAAACTCTGGGAAATATCCCTATTAGTTGGATCAACAGCTGAGGGGTAATGGGGACTCTGGTATCCTTCACAGGGAGCATGCCTCTGGATCAGTTTTCGTGCATACAGCTCATAAAGCACCGTTGTCCGGGGGAGGGGTGATCTGTCAACCGGCATGCGAATGCGATAGCTGATATTTTTCCAGAGATTGTTCCCAGTGCCAAATCTTTGCTACAGTGGGATATCACAAACTGTAGCATTTGGCTTTCGGGGATAGGGAAACCTAAAGACCAACTCTACTGGAACCTGTAGTCCTGAAACTCGCTGAAGGCCTTTTCATATGCCCTTCTGGTTCTGTGAGTTAGGGAACCCTGGACTGTCTGAAATAGGTCTAAGATCCAAGGTTCCACATGTCACTTGGGAACAGGTCTGGGTCCTCCCTGGCTTCTGGGGCAAGCAGGTGAAATCAGTCTGTCTGGAATCAAGAAAGGGTGTCAGGTATGCTGTTGTTAATGCCAGGTACGTGTTTGGCTGTAAACAAGATGTTCAATCTTAGACACCTGAGGACAAAAACCCGCACCAGCCTCATCACCCTTTTGATTTGGATGACAATTTGTTGATAACATGGATGACTGCCATGTTATCGCACCAAACCAGGACTCTACTGTTAGAGAAATCCTTTTCCCACAATCCCACGGCCACTATAGGGAAGAATTCAAAAAATGTCAGATTCCCTTTATTCCTCCCTCTTTCCAATCTGCTGGCCATGGGGCTGCATACCATTTCCCCTAAAGTAAACCCCCAAACCATGCCCGCCTGCTGCATCAGAGTGTATCTGTAGCTCGGATTCCAGCAGGAGCCGTTGCTGCCAGAAACGGACCCCGTTGTAGTCTTGTAAAAAGACGTCCCATATAGCCAAATCCTCCCACATCTCCTTCGTCACTCTGATGTGATGCGGGGGATGATCACTTCCAATGTGTACATACAGGCGGGACATGAATGCTCTCCCTGGGGCAATGACTCGGCAGATGAAGTTAAGACTACCCGTGAGTGACTGCAGCTGCTGGACCGTCACCTTAGTCGCTAAACGAAAATCCACTAGTGTGCTCTTGAGCGCCAGCAGTTTGTCCTCTGGTAGGCACGAGAGGGCTCACACTGTGTCCAGTTCTATGCCTAAATACGTTAATTTAGTTGTTGGGCCTTCTGTTTTCTTTGGTGCCAAGGGCACACCCAGCTCCCATGCCACTTCCTGGAATGTGCTCAGCAGTTGGCTGCATTCCGCGGTGCCCGCCCTTCCCGCGAAGAGGAAATAATCTAAATAATGAGTGATCTGGCTCCGCCCAGCCTGCCGGCGCACGACCACTCAAGAACTGAGCTGAACTTCTCAAAGGCAGCGCAAAAGATGGAGTATCCCATGGGCATTGCCTTGTCGAAGTAGAACTTGCCCTGGAATTCAATTCCCAGTAGCTCAAAGTCGTTGGGATGGACCAGGAGCAGGTGGCCGTGGAAGGTGGATTTTATATCACTCTTCTCCAGAAAGGCACCTTTTTTGCAAGCCTGGACCATTTTGACAGCTGATTAGAATGATGCATACCTGACTGAGCACAACTCTTGGGGTATATTGTGTCATTCACCAACTCGCCCTTTGGGTAGGAAAGGTGGTGAATTAGGTGGAACTCACCGGGCGCCTTTTTCGGGACTATGCCCAGGGGTGAGATCCTCAGCACGGGCATGGGAAGTGTTTCAAAGGGGTCTTGAATCCTCCCTTCCCTCTTTATCGAGTTTTCAGTGGACAAGCTGTTCATTCCCTCGCACAGATTTCAAGTTCTTAGCTCCTAAGTGGTAATGGGGGGCCTAATGTTGGGATCCTAAAACCTAGCCGAAATCCTTCTACTACATACTTAGTGGTGGCTATGTTGGGGTAATCATGGGTGACTGCCCTTAAGGACTCATGCTGTACCGGGGTTGGGGACCTTCCCCAATGCTTGGGGGCTACCTGCTTGGCCAGAGGTACCTTGTCTCATGCCATTTTGTCCCCTACTTTTAGCCCTGTACTGTCTAAATTTGCTGCATCCTGATGCAGCGTGAGCGCCCACATATTTTGTGCACACATGCTTGAATCTGCAGAAGGCGCGAAAACATTTGCTGCCGTTGTTGTAATCCCAGCACGTGGGCCCGACTGAAGCTGGCTTTAATCTCCACCCTTTTGCCCCTTTGCCCGTCTGTGCATTCCCTGCTCTGGCGAGAACGTGGCCGCTTTTTGACTGGGGGGCATAACTGGAGCTGCTGATGCACTCCAGCCACAAGTCATGGGCACAAACGTCCCACCTCAGACCAGGGTTGTTGGCTGCCCTATGGCGGAATGCCTTGTCGTATCGCAGCCAAGCCCCAGGGCTTCCTGTGTTGAAGGCCTGACGTATAATGTCCAAGTATTTTACCATTTCCACGCCCTGCTCTGGGAACCTATGAAGGCTTTTGGCCTCTTAAATTTGCCCTGGTTTTTCCTAGCCTCCCTTTCATTTGGATCAGGGATAGGGTCACTAAAGATGAGCGCAAAAATATTGCTGTACTCGCCGCTCCATATTTTCTCCCTCGTTGCTTGCAGCAGATGTTCTTGGTAGCCCTGCTGTGGGGGTTGGGAGGCCATATCGGCCCGAGCAAGCTGCTTGGCCGGACCTTTGGGAGGGGCCTTCCTTTTCTTGGGTGCCATAGCTGCCCTTTGCCACCCCTTGTCTGGGGCTGGGCAGCCTCAGCTGGGGAGGGGGGGGAAGGCAAGGCCCAGTCACCCCCCCCCTATGTGGAAGGGCCTGGGGGCAGTCACCGCTGTGAAAATTAGAGGGGGGGAAGAGGAGACAACACCTGAGGCCGCCTGCTCCATGGGGGCGGGCTTCCAGTCCTGGGGGCTCAGTAACACGGTGTGGCCTAAAGCACCAAAATAGCGAGGGGGGGCAGAAATGGCAGGACGCTGGGCTGCGCACCTGACCAACCGCTTAGTCCCCCTGCTGTGGTGCAGTTGCGCGAGGGCCGCTCCCAAGCCGCTGCGTGTCTTCCCTGCTCCCCACCACAACCAAACTGAGGCAGGGAAGCAGGGAACCTAAAATTATGCCCGGGAATCCCGCTTCTCATGAGAGTTCTGGCTGCCCAACCTTGCTTGCTGGGCAACTGTTCCCTGCTACCACCACCCTGACGTAGTGAAGAGGCAGACACCTCCGTCCTCCCTCCTTAGGGGTGGGGGCGGCGCCAAACCTCTACTGCACTGAACGTGGAGGGCGACAGTCCATGGGGGAGGGGGAAGTGCGCTGGGCTGGCCTTTGAAATGGACATGTCAGGGCTGTGAGTGCTGGGGAACCGGGCTCCCCAGTGCTTGCGTACAGTTCCTGTGACTTGCAAAGACCATGCCTCTGAGCGGGGGACCTGTCTGCTGGCATGGGTGGCCGCCCTGGTTTATATGGGCAGGGGATGCATGTGTGGTCATCATTACCACACAGTTTTTTTGATTGCCCCGCCCCCACATGGGGCACTCCGTTTTTTTTGGCAGTGCCCCATGGGTGGCCATGAGTGGGTGCTGTGTGACTCACAGGAGCACACATCCCCCTGCTTCACCTTAAGACGGGTGGTCAGATGAGTGGTTACTAGGTAGCATGTGTGGTAGCATCTTGTTTGAAAAGGCCCTGTATTCTGTCCCTTAGCCCTTGTTTTTCCAGCTTAGAGTCCCCCAACTTTTTAGCCTGGTTTGGTTTCCTATGGAAAGAAGGTCTACAGGCTGTGTGTGTATGAATGTGTGTGTGTGTGTGCATGTATCAGAGGTGGGCAAATGACAGCTTGGGAACTGCATGCAGCTTTTGGGCACCTGTGCTGCAGCTCTCTCCAGAAGTAGCTGCCTGGACACATGTCCATCCATATGGCTCCCTCAGGAGCAAGAGAAGCTGAGCTACCATTTCTGTCACTGGAGGACCATGGGAGCAGGCAGGAGAGTGTGCCCTGTGCTGCTCTTGCTGTTGCCCAAACCCACTAGACTGCCCTGGGAGCCAGAGCTTGGATGTGAGGTGAGTGAGTTGGGGGAAGCTCTTACCCCTGGGATCAAGGAAAACCTCAATCAATGTAATGTGTCTTGTGGCTCTTGGTAATATGAATATTTTAGTACACAGCTGTTGGGAACTCTGCCCACCACTGGCATGTATTCTCACCACATGCTTCAGCCCCTTAATAACTTTTGTTTCCCATAAGCAGATTTCAATTAAATTGAATTGAGGGGCAGAAGAACATAAAATAACTGGAACACCCCCACCCCCATGCTTTGTAATAATAGATGCTCCAGGAAGAGAGAAACAGACCTTTTTATATCCCCACCCCCCCAAGTCCCCTTGACTAACATGAAGCACACTAATTATGGAGTATAGGACCCCCTTAATAGTTTGAACCTGCAAGCTAATTTCAAACGAAGTTGGTAGATGCACAGAAGGACTATGGGTAAATAGTAGGGGCGGGAAACCGGTAAAATCCGGTATCCGATAATGCCGGTACCGGGTGTACCGGCATTATTGGATTCGACCCGGTAATCCGGTCCGGGGTACCGGATTTTTTACATTGCAGCCATTTAAAAATGGCTGCAATGTAAAAACTTAAAGCCCCAAGTTAAAAAAAACCAAAACCCTCCCCGAGTCCAGGCTGCGCGGGTGGAAGGGGGGACACCCCCCACCCACCCTGCCCAGCCTGGATTTTTGTTTAAAAACAGACTGAGAGGCGAGCCCACCCCCCAGCACCAGCGGCCGCGGCGTCCCCGCAGCCGCCGGTAAGTATGACCCGATCCCTGGGGTGNNNNGCTGGTGCTGGGGGGTGGGCTCGCCTCTCAGTCTGTTTTTAAACAAAAATCCAGGCTGGGCAGGGTGGGTGGGGGGTGTCCCCCCTTCCACCCGCGCAGCCTGGGAGGGGGAGGGGGAAGGAATTCATTTATTTCATTGAGTTCAATGGGGACACAGCGCCCCATTGAACTCAATGAAATAAATCCAGTACCGGTATACCGGATTTAATCCGGGAATCCGGTTTTTGCAGAACCGGTAACCGGTAAATCCGGTAGCCGGTAATGGGCCCGGGGTCCCACCTCTAGTAAATAGGGACTCAAAATTTCATAGATGCATGTGGAGAGGAGATATGGCTCCATTTGTAGCCCCAAAAATCACATTGTTCAGTTAGGAAACAAAGCGTAGTTTGACTGGGGGCATGGAACTGCTTGCATGCATCCACATGAGCTACCGAGAGCCTGATCCCCACATGGCTCCTTGGCAGGCAAGTGCAGCCACCACACTGCAGGGCCAGCAGGGGGAGCTGGGCAGACTGTCTGTCTGCCCACCCTCATGGGGCAGCCGGGCCACTGTCGGAGCTCTCGCCACGGCTGAGGTGAACCAAGGTGCTGGCCACATGAGTGGACACCTTCCCTGACTCCTTCCCCCGGCTTGACCAAAATCCCGCCTCCAGCTGTGACATGGCAGCATACAAGAGACAACAGTACCTGCTGCTCGAAGCCCTGCCATGGAGCTTGGCATGCGGTGGGGCAGAAGGCGTCCTAGAACATGGGGTGCCATGCCTTGGGCAGCCTAACCCCATTTGGGGTAAGACTGATATGCGACACACACTCAGCCTTTTTCCAAGGATACATCATGTAGCAACCAGCCTCTTACCCCACCACGCAGGGGGAGGGGGCGAAGTTGGGGAGCGGGGATACCTGGCATGGTCCGGCTACCCAGGGTGGGTTAACGATGCCCAAGGCATAGTAGTCTGCCCTAGGCATCTTGTGTGGCTGCACCCCTTGTTTTCTCTCTGACATGCCTTGCTGCATCCAGTACTGCAAAGGGTGGTATAACTGAGCATCACAGGATCTCTAGGTGTTGTCACAATACAAATAATGATGATGAACGTAATCTGGATAATGATGAACATTTCTAACCATATATGAAAAGATCTCCAAGTGTAGTACCCATAACATGTGTAGTATATATATCAGTGGCTTTTGACACTGCTGATCATGAGGTGTTGTTGACTCAACTGCAGGACTTGGCAGGGGTGCGTGGGACTGCTCTTGAGAGGTTTCGCTCCTTCCTGTCAGGGAGGTCTCAGCAGGTGGTGATGGATGATTACTCATTGTTGTCTCGTGATCTCTCCTGTGGGGTCCTGCAGGGTTCCACCTTGTCCCCCTTCTTGTTCAACGAATATATGAAGCTGCTGGGTGAGATCAGTCCGAGGTTTGGAGTGAGGTGTCATCAGTATGCCGATTCCCACTTATCTGGAAGATTGCCTGGCCTACCATGTCCCATTGAGGCCTTTGTGGTTGCCCAGGGATGCCTATTTGGAGGTACCAGGAAATAGAGCTCTGCATTCCTGCGTGTTTCTGCCGGCAAAGCCGCGCGTGCAGAGGGGAGGGCGGGGGGGAGGGCTTTCAGAAGACCAGCAGATCCCCATGCATATTTGGGCTCAATGAAAAAAACAAACCAATACCTCCCCACTCCCCGGCTGCACAGGTGGAAGTGGGGACACCCCGCACCCACCTGCCCAGCCTGGATTTTTTAAATTTTTTTTTACCAGAAGTCCCTGCGGGCTCTGACGCAGGGCAAGTAAGGTGATCCCTGGGTGGGGGGAGTAGGGCGATCCCTGGGGTGGGGGGTGTTAAACCACCCCCATCCCAGGGATCGCCCTAGTACCTGCTGGTGCAGGCTCTGGGTTGCCGCTGCCAGTGCGGTGGTGGCCCGGAGCCCACACTAGCAGGTACTTCAGGTAAAAAAAAGAAATAAAAGAAATCCAGGCTGGGCAGAGTGGGTGGGGGTTGTCCCCCCTTCCACCTGCGCAGCCTGGACGGGGGAGGGGAAATGGGGTGGTTTTTTTGTTTCTTTTTTACATTGCGGCCATTCATTTCAAATGGTCACAATGTAAAAAAATCTGGCACGGGGAACTGGTACCGGTACCCCAGATTATCGGGTTAATCCGATACTGCCGGTACAGCAAAATACCGGCAACATCGGATATCGGGGGAACCGAAATTCCCACCCCTGCAAAACAGCTCTGTTTACAAAGGCATTTGGCAGTGGGGGCTAGGGGAGGGGGGAGTTGATGGAAATAAGGGGGGTTGGAATGGAATATGGGGGTGGTATTGGGTGTTTTTTGCGGGGGCTGTGGGATGGTTGTTTTTTTTTTCTTCTGTTTTTGGTTTTATGGATTTTTATGTTTTATACATGTTGTTAACTGCCCTGAGTCATTGGGGAAGGGTGGGATACAAATTTAAATAAATAAATAAATAAATAAATATCAACATGCCCTTATTTAACTTCACTGAAAAATGATCCTATTTACTATTTTAATTAAAAATGAGAGGTGTCCAAGGGTGGCGATGTCACAGGGTATGTCCTCACAGGATCAGGTCCACAAACAGTCACTTAGAGAATTCACTTAGGGACTCAACTTACAGTCTTTATTTATGCACATTTTCATCACAGTCTCTTCACACAAGTCTCTCTACTTGCTGACTAATGCCAGAAATACAACTCCTCTGGCAGCTCAGGCCCTGTCTATCCCCAGCTCAGCCAAATCTCAGTCTCTAACCATTTTGTCTTTGGCGCTATAATCCATATAAAGTCCATCTCTGCTCAGGCAGAGTCTTTTTATTGGTCCTGTCTTGCCAATTCTCTGGGCAGTCTCTCCAACAATGTCCCATCTGACCACAATTATAACAACTCTGTCTGTTACCTCTCATCTTGGGTCCCCAGTACCTGTGTTCATGTATTCCCTATTTTCCCAGTGCCTGTCAGCTGTGGGGGGCGTGGATGAGGTTGAGCCATCTGCAATTGAATCCTGACAAGACGGAGGTGATGTTGGTGGGCGAGGGCTTGGGGACCTGGGGGTGGTTGAATCTCCTCTTGTTGGGGGGGTTCGCCCTCCAATGGAGTCTCAAGTGCGGAGTCTGAGTGTGCGCCTCGATTCACGGCTCAGCCTGGAATCTCAGGTTGTGACTGTGGTGGGGAGTGCAGTTAAATCTTGTCCGGCGGCTTCGGCCATATCTCTCAGACTCTGACCTCGCCACTGTCATCCATGCCTTCATCGCCTCGAGGCTGGATTACTGCAACGTGCTCTACGTGGGGCTGCCCGAGAACCTGGTCGGGAGGCTTGCAGGGAGCACATGACACCAGTGCTCCAGGCTCTGCACTGGCTGCCTATAAAGCACCGGGTCAGGTTCAAGGTGCTGTTTCTAACCTTTAAAGCCCTTCACGGCCTGGGCCCTGCTTATCTACAGGACCGCCTCACTCCCCACGTGCCCGTGCGACCCTTGAGTTTGGCAGTAGGAGTCTTTTTGGAGGTTCCCTGGGCGAGGTGGGTGGCCACCGATGTTAGATCTTTTTCGGTGGCCGCCCTTGCGCTGTGGAACTTGCTCCTGGAGGAGGCTCGGTTGTCCCCCACTCTCCTGCTATTTTGGCGTTTATGTAAGACCTGGCAGTTCCACCAGGCCTTTGGTGAGGGGGAGATTAGGGTGGGTGGGGTGGGGGTAGGGTGAGTTTCTTTTCCCTGCATTTGTGAAATTTGAATTGTTTAAAATTGTTTTATTGTTTATATTGTTGTTTGTCAGCCCTGTGAGCAGGAGGGGCGGGATAAAAATTTTACATGAATAAATAAATAAAAATAAAATGCATTCCAGGCTGCTGGCTACTCTGCTGTCTTAGTCCTTGCTCCACAAAGTTCCATAGGCTCACCGGTTGTCTTCACTGTGAGTACAATCCTCTAGTTGCCATCTTGCCACTCTGGATCCACATCCTGGTGCTGCCTAGGTGTGCGAGCCTCCTGCCCTACTCAAACCCTCATCTGGGCAAGCTTTCGTCACAATCCTAGTCTGATGTTTCTTTCATTCTCTTTCCCACTGGGCACTCTCTTCCAGTTGCTCTAGGTCTTTTGCTGATGCAGAACACACTCCTCTAGCAGCTCTTTCTATCTATCCTCTGACTTTTCAGTGCTGGGCACAGTCCTCCAGCTGTTATGTCTCTGTCTTTCTCACTGCATTTGGTGCTGTGGGTGAAATTCTACACTTCACTGCACACTGCCCCTGCACAGACTCCTGTCCCCGCTACTCTGTTGGCATGATGGCCGACGTTAGGACGTCCCACATTCTCCACCAAAATGTCACAAGGTGGCAGTGTCCCAGGGTAAGTCCCTGCAGGATCAGATCCACAAACAGTAACTCACAGTCTTTATTTATGCACATTTTATCAGTCTGTTCACACAAGTCTCTCTACTTACTGATTAATGCTGGGAATACAATCCCTCCAGCAGCCCAGGCCCCGCCTTGCCCCAGCTCAGCCAAATTCCAGTCCTCTGGCTGACTACACATAGGATCAGCTCTCCACCAACAGCTCATTCAAATGTCCATCTTCATGCAATCTCTAAAATCAGTAACAGCCTTTCATATACAATAATAAGCGCAAAGTTCCTTCCAGCCATTCAGGCGTTTACAGATCCAGTCTTCATCTCAGGTCAGCACTCCATTTTCAGGTTACTCTTTCTCGTGTGTCGTCTTCTGCAGGATTTCAGGACCATAGACAGCAGTCTTCAGGGAGCTCCTCTCTCCTCAGAGTCCAGGCACAGACTGATCCTTGCCGGCAAGCTACTCCTTATAGTCCTGAGTGGGCGTGGCCTACCCTCCACTCTTGCCAGGCTTACAGGGTCAATCACCTACACTCTTATAGTCTCTCCTTAAAGGTACCACTGCCCTTACTGACTGTGACCTGCTACAAGAGGAAACTCTCATCTCAAGCTATCAGTCACTAGACTTCTTGTTTGCAGTAACAGTGGTGGGAGGATAAGTCTGTACATCCTTCATCTAAATGGTTGACTCTGATTCTGAATCTCTCTTCTTTCAAACACATTCCTGGTCAGCTGTTCCATGGCAGACCAATAGCTTTCCTCATATTACCTGCCAAAGTATTCAATCCAGAAAACTCTTACTCACCTGCTGTTCCATCAGAGTTACTTGAACAACTCTAATAAGTAGTATCAGAAATGTGACCCAAAAGAGACTGATGCCTTTTGATGAGTCCTTCAGGCTGTTGTTCTGAAAGTGAGATTTTGCTTGCATTACTGAAATGGAGTGAGTGGAGTTTTGCAAAAACAAAAGCAATTGATTTGCTCCAACCCTATTTTTAATCTCTTTACATGAAATATTAAATAGCAGGTCATTTTTGCCAGGTCTCTAGGCTTCGCACTGGACCCTGCTTTAGCCACTGGCTCATGGCTGCATTTGTACACTTGACTTTCTGCATCTATGCCTTCTTTCAATTTCATAGCTCATCAAACAGCACTCCCAATCAATGCTCTTTTGCTGATGAACCCTCTTTCCCTTTTCTGGCAGGGTGTCTGTCTACTGCTCTCTCTCAGAATGGATACCTTTAATTCACCTAGTTGCTTCTTAGTTCCTTAAAAACTAAAAGGAAATGGTGGCTTCTAGTTAATACAGCTAATGCTAGTTCCCTTTCTTTTAATCAATACAGTTAAAAACAAAAACCTCTTTCCTTCCAGATAGGTGCTTCAGAATACACCAACTCATTTTTTACTTCTTTATTCCCCTTACTTCTTTATTGCAGTTTATAAGATCTTTCAGGTATGTAGTTACATGAGGCTCTTACTTTTAGAAGAGATCCAGGATCACAGAGAGAATTCCTAGCAAGAAGAGACTTGTTTCAAACGCCAGACTCAGCCTTGTTGCTTAGGAAATCTGTATCAGTTCTTTTCCTGAATGCTCTCTCTTCCAAGAAAGTGCTTCCCAAACTCAGAACTATGACTTTCACTACCAGTTACAAAGGGTGATTTCAGACGTTATGGGGCCCGTTGGCCCCGTACCGAAATCAACCCATTCATTCCCCGCCGGGGTCACCCCGTCACGCCACAACAGACGTGCCGGGGGGATCCCGGCGGGGAATCTGGGAGGGGGCGGGGCCGCGCGGCGCAATGTGCAGCCGCACGGCCCCGCCCCCTCCATGCTCCCGCCGCCTGCCCTCTTGGGAGATGGACGGGCGGCGGGGCCAATGTGGCCGCCGCGTCGGGCCGGATTCGCCACGGCCCGGGATCCCGCCGGTGATCCCGGTCCGTGG
>QEPC01012954.1:59280-85999 GCA_003113815.1 Sphenodon punctatus | reverse complement strand
AGAATGATGGCTGGCTGGTCCATGTGGTGAGGATATGAGTACACAGACCTCAGGTAACAGATTGTACTGGATGGAGGATAGGTGAGGGGAGCGAGGAGTTGGGGAGGACAGAGCAGAAGAGGTGGGTCTTGAGGAGGGATTTGATGGTATGAAGGGAGGGGGCAAGGCGGATGTGGGCAGGGAGGGAGATCCAGGCGTGTGGGGCAGCTAGGGAGAAGGGACGAAGGCAGTTAGGGGATCAGGGGAGGCGTGGGAGGGTGAGAGTGGGGACAGAGGAGGAGCGGAGTTCATGGACTGGAGTACAGAGTTAATAGTAACTGAAAGATGCCAGGAATAAATGTAAATCCATCCAGACCTCACCAAACTCACCATCTTCCTTTCCATAAGACACTAGTTCAAGGCTTGTCGTCAACAAGTAGACTAATTTATGGTAAACTGTGCTCAGAACAGTGTCTCTTTAGGTGTTTGTGAAGTGCCTAGCAGCATCTGGGATGTTATAAAGTTAATAATGATAATATTAATAATAATAATAATATTTGTGCTGGAAGTTTTACTTGGATCTACTGTACAACACCAGCATGACAGACGGACACGTTTTATGTATTTGAATCAACAACTAATGGGTCTTTAGCTCTTGATTTTATTCCTTTTATTATCTACAATGAGACAGGTACAGAAACAGCTCCTATGAGACATCCCATCTTAAGAGTGTGCCTCAAAATATCCTGTGCAATGAGCAGGGCAGAAAGCGAACCCTGTACTCACAGATATTATTTGCATTTTCAGATAGCCATCCAAATAAATATCCATGCCTCAAATGGAATTTGCATGTTCATTTCTTCAGCTGCTTTGATTTTTGTTGGTTATTTCAGTCATACCCAAAAAACCAAACTAAAAGTACCAAAACGAATAAACAAAGTGGAAATGAGAAGTTCTTTATATCCACTTCATTAGAAATGATGTGAAGCGACTGAAGCACTATTCACCATGTATATATGTTTCTCTCTAGTAATGAGTACAATTCAGTGCTGTTTGTATTAGATCATCTTCTTTCCTCCATTAAGCATTCATTTTTATCAATACCATGTAGTTCATCCACGCAGCCAAATGAAAAGGCTGCACTTTAAATTCAGTTCCCATTGGTGTTGGTGTGAATACTAGAGCTAGAGCCCTGATATAACATAGCTTCTTGTGGACACTACTAATGAACTGCAAGAGAAAGTTGTACTTTGACTCTTTTAAGTAGTTGGGGTGTAATTGCTGTCATTCAGTGAGGTATAGTGGTTAAAGAAAGCTACAAAGCAACATTTAATTGAAAAGGCATTGATGGAAGAATCAGTGAAATTAAACAAATTACTCTCTCTCTCTCTCTAGTTTAGAGAAAGAAGGTGGTTGTCGTGTTCATCCAAAATGTAAGAGATAGACAAAGTAGTTCAGAGATCTTTTATTGGACCAACTACTGTGCTGCATTTGCTCAGTCCATAGTTCTGACTTGTTATATGCCTGGGGAAGGGCCTGTATGGCCTGAAAGCTAGCACACTTACTAAGAGTAGTTTGTTCAATAATAGATATTGAACACTACATCTGCCCCTTCCAACCAGGGGGTTGACAGGCTCACTGACAGCTATTTTCAGCTACTAGATGGGGTCTTCAGTTCCCTGGCTCCTCACCAGACTCTGGTTGTCTTGATGGTCTATAGACTGCTGTGGTATAATGGCACTCTGGGAGACTTGAAAAGGCTGGGTTGTGGATTGGAGAGGAGATGCTTGAGGAGCCATCTGGAGGCTGATCTTCAGCTGTACAAAAAGTTTATGCGGGCATACAGAAGAACTATTACTGAGGCCAAATGCTTGTACTTGTCCTCAGGCATAGATGCTGAAAGGAAGTTAAGGAACAGATTGGCACAACTATTTTGGGTGGTTCGTGGCTTGGTGATTTAGACTCAATCTGTCTACAGTATCTTTAACAGAGCACTGTGAGGAATTTTCTATGTTCTTTGCAGAGAAGATAAGAGAGGCTCCAGGCTGGACTTGTTGGGCCTTTTGATGTGGAGAGACGTGGAATCCCAAGGGACTGTATTTATCTGGTTGATCTCGATGTGGTTGATGATGAGGAAGTCTGTGCATTGTTGGGATTGTTGAGCCCCACCACATGTACTAAGTTCCGACCCATGCCTGTCTTGGCTGTTGAAGGCAGGCACCGAGGTGGTGGTACCTTTACTGACAGGCATTGTTAATGCCTCCTTTAGGGAGAGGAGGGCGAAGGCCACCCTCAAATGCGCAGAGGTCTGCTCCCTCCTCAAGAAACCATACCATGATGTAGGAATACTTGTTAATTATCATCCAGTCTCCAAGCTGTTTTTTAGGGAAGTTGATTGAGAAGGCTGTGGCTGTGCGGCTATAGAGACACCTGAACTTTAATAATATTTTGGAGAAATTCCAATTGTAGTTCAGGCCTTCTCACGGGGTAGAGACCACCCTTGTCAGGGTGATGAATGATCTGCTGATGATGATTTTAGATTGAGGAAAGCTGGTCATTCTGGTCATACTGGACCTTACAGCAGCTTTTGATACAACTGACCATGGGTTGCTGCTTCGGCAGCTATGGAACGTTGCTGTTGTGATGNGCACGTGCTTGGCTTGGTTACATCGAGAATGATGGCTGGCTGGTCCATGTGGTGAGGATATGAGTACACAGACCTCAGGTAACAGATTGTACTGGATGGAGGATAGGTGAGGGGAGTGAGGAGTTGGGGAGGACAGAGCAGAAGAGGTGGGTCTTGAGGAGGGATTTGATGGTATGAAGGGAGGGGGCAAGGCGGATGTGGGCAGGGAGGGAGATCCAGGCGTGTGGGGCAGCTAGGGAGAAGGGACGAAGGCAGTTAGGGGATCAGGGGAGGCGTGGGAGGGTGAGAGTGGGGACAGAGGAGGAGCGGAGTTCATGGACTGGAGTACAGAGTTAATAGTAACTGAAAGATGCCAGGAATAAATGTAAATCCATCCAGACCTCACCAAACTCACCATCTTCCTTTCCATAAGACACTAGTTCAAGGCTTGTCGTCAACAAGTAGACTAATTTATGGTAAACTGTGCTCAGAACAGTGTCTCTTTAGGTGTTTGTGAGGTGCCTAGCAGCAACTGGGATGTTATAAAGTCAATAATGATAATATTAATAATAATAATAATATTTGTGCTGGAAGTTTTACTTGGATCTACTGTACAACACCAGCATGACAGACGGACACGTTTTATGTATTTGAATCAACAACTAATGGGTCTTTAGCTCTTGATTTTATTCCTTTTATTATCTACAATGAGACAGGTACAGAAACAGCTCCTATGAGACATCCCATCTTAAGAGTGTGCCTCAAAATATCCTGTGCAATGAGCAGGGCAGAAAGCGAACCCTGTACTCACAGATATTATTTGCATTTTCAGATAGCCATCCAAATAAATATCCATGCCTCAAATGGAATTTGCATGTTCATTTCTTCAGCTGCTTTGATTTTTGTTGGTTATTTCAGTCATACCCAAAAAACCAAACTAAAAGTACCAAAACGAATAAACAAAGTGGAAATGAGAAGTTCTTTATATCCACTTCATTAGAAATGATGTGAAGCGACTGAAGCACTATTCACCATGTATATATGTTTCTCTCTAGTAATGAGTACAATTCAGTGCTGTTTGTATTAGATCATCTTCTTTCCTCCATTAAGCATTCATTTTTATCAATACCATGTAGTTCATCCACGCAGCCAAATGAAAAGGCTGCACTTTAAATTCAGTTCCCATTGGTGTTGGTGTGAATACTAGAGCTAGAGCCCTGATATAACATAGCTTCTTGTGGACACTACTAATGAACTGCAAGAGAAAGTTGTACTTTGACTCTTTTAAGTAGTTGGGGTGTAATTGCTGTCATTCAGTGAGGTATAGTGGTTAAAGAAAGCTACAAAGCAACATTTAATTGAAAAGGCATTGATGGAAGAATCAGTGAAATTAAACAAATTACTCTCTCTCTCTCTCTAGTTTAGAGAAAGAAGGTGGTTGTCGTGTTCATCCAAAATGTAAGAGATAGACAAAGTAGTTCAGAGATCTTTTATTGGACCAACTACTGTGCTGCATTTGCTCAGTCCATAGTTCTGACTTGTTATATGCCTGGGGAAGGGCCTGTATGGCCTGAAAGCTAGCACACTTACTAAGAGTAGTTTGTTCAATAATAGATATTGAACACTACATCTGCCCCTTCCAACCAGGGGGTTGACAGGCTCACTGACAGCTATTTTCAGCTACTAGATGGGGTCTTCAGTTCCCTGGCTCCTCACCAGACTCTGGTTGTCTTGATGGTCTATAGACTGCTGTGGTATAATGGCACTCTGGGAGACTTGAAAAGGCTGGGGTGTGGATTGGAGAGGAGATGCTTGAGGAGCCATCTGGAGGCTGATCTTCAGCTGTACAAAAAGTTTATGCGGGCATACAGAAGAACTATTACTGAGGCCAAATGCTTGTACTTGTCCTCAGGCATAGATGCTGAAAGGAAGTTAAGGAACAGATTGGCACAACTATTTTGGGTGGTGCGTGGCTTGGTGATTTAGACTCAATCTGTCTACAGTATCTTTAACAGAGCACTGTGAGGAATTTTCTATGTTCTTTGCAGAGAAGATAAGAGAGGCTCCAGGCTGGACTTGTTGGGCCTTTTGATGTGGAGAGACGTGGAATCCCAAGGGACTGTATTTATCTGGTTGATCTCGATGTGGTTGATGATGAGGAAGTCTGTGCATTGTTGGGATTGTTGAGCCCCACCACATGTACTAAGTTCCGACCCATGCCTGTCTTGGCTGTTGAAGGCAGGCACCGAGGTGGTGGTACCTTTATTGACAGGCATTGTTAATGCCTCCTTTAGGGAGAGGAGGGCGAAGGCCACCCTCAAATGCGCAGAGGTCTGCTCCCTCCTCAAGAAACCATCCCATGATGTAGGAATACTTGTTAATTATCATCCAGTCTCCAAGCTGTTTTTTAGGGAAGTTGATTGAGAAGGCTGTGGCTGTGCGGCTATAGAGACACCTGAACTTTAATAATATTTTGGAGAAATTCCAATTGTAGTTCAGGCCTTCTCACGGGGTAAAGACCACCCTTGTCAGGGTGATGAATGATCTGGTGATGATGATTTTAGATTGAGGAAAGCTGGTCATTCTGGTCATACTGGACCTTACAGCAGCTTTTGATACAACTGACCATGGGTTGCTGCTTCGGCAGCTATGGAACGTTGCTGTTGTGATGGTAGCTGCCAGTCGGTGGTTTCAGTCATACTTGGAAGGGAGGAGTCAATTGGTGGTGATGGATGGATATGTGTCATCCCCGAGGGGACTGAATTGCGGTATCCCTCAAGTTTCTATTTTTTCATCCATGCTATTTAACTTGTACATGCAGTCCTTTAGGGATGTCATGATCAAGCATGAGGTCGAGTATCATCAGTATGTTGATGATACACAACTGTATATCTCTTGCCCCGTGAGCCCTGCCAACTCAGCCTCTGCCTTGGAGGAATGCCTGAATGATATAGTCACCTGGATGTGTCTGAACTACCTCGTGCTCAATCCAGGGAAGACTGAGGTGGTGTTGGTGGGAAGGGGCAGCCGATATGAGGATGTTCTTGCCTCCTTCAGGCCCCTGAATGTGACTGGGGTCTGAGTGGAGGTAGTGGGTCAGGTAAAGAACTTGGGCGTCATTTTTTACCATGCTCTGTCCATGACAGCCCAGATGTCAGATGTGGTTTGGAAATGCTTTTTTCAGCTACACAGTTTGTGTAAGTTACACCCTTATTTATCCTGGGCTGACCTTGCCACAGTGACTCATGCCCTGGTGACTACAAGGCTTGACTTTTTAAACTCCCTCTTCTATGGTGTGTCGGCAGTCACTGCTTATCCATCGCTTGCAGCTTGTTCAGAATGCAGCAGCATGGTTGCTTACTGGTTTAGGCATCCATGATCATATTATGCCTGCCCTGTGTTCTCTACATTGGCTGCCGGTGGAGCGATGGATTGAGTTTAGGATCGCGCTGCTGGTTTTTAGGGCCCTGAATGGTTTAGGACCTGGCTATATTCAAGACCTTCTTCTGAAACCTTGCACTGATGGGTATCTGCGTTCAGGAACCACCTGCTGTTTGGGGGTTCCGCCATTGTGTTTGAAGTTGGCAGGTGATCGGGCCTTTGCTGTGGCAGGCCCCTCTGTGTGGAACTTGCTCCCTCTGAATGTTCATCTTAGTTCCTCCCTCCTTACCTTTAAAAAGCCCCTGAAAACATATTTATTTTCTAGGTGCTTTTAGCATCCACTGATGGTCCCCTCAATGTACTTTGTCTTCCCCTTTTTTCCTGCCTAATTTTTAAAGTTTTAATAATTATTTAAATCATTTAAAAATTGTATATTGTTTTAAATTGTTTATATGGTTTTTAACTTTTTGTGAAGTGCTTCGAGTGCCATGTAAGGCGGGGTGTGGGTGTGTGCTATATAAATAAAATATATTATATTATTATTATTATTATTATTATTTCATCTGAACTAGTTTGTCTCCATCTCTTTCTCTCTTTTTTTGCCAGTTCACACCTGTAAGTATGCTTATGTCAGATGCATTGAGCTTGTGTGTTTGAAAGCATTCTAGCAGGCAACTAGCTTGCCAGCTGGTAAACAGTTCTCATTATAATCTCCTGTTTTCACATGCTCAACTTACTACAAGTCCATGCACCAGGCTAAATTTTTCTGTGGTTGGTCTTTGGCTTAATGAGATCTTTTCTTACACTTAAAAATCTCGCTACCTATTTTTGAATGTAAAGAGGGTGAACATGTTGAAGCGCATTTTGGTGCAGCCAGGAAGACAGGAAATCTCATCTCATTGTAGTGTTACTGTCAACACACCCAAAGAAGCAGGGCTGGCTTTAGAATTTGCTGCCCAGGGCAAAGATAAAATGTGGGGCCTCTAGTGGCCCCTTCCCTATCTGTGGCATCCTAGAGGTGGTCATATTTGGGGTCCCACTGGGAAGGAGTGTAGGCCCCATACCTGTCCTGCCCTGGTAAAAACAGGGGCCACTGTGCCCCCCCCAGAAGTAGAGGAAAGAGTGGGGCCCATGGCATTCACTCTGGGTCACCCTGTGGTAAGGCTGGCCCTGCAGAAAACCCCCTGATAATTCAATTGAGAAGATTTTGGTGCTGTCACAAATTGCTAGAGAGAAATGCAAGTCTCCAAACCCTCTTACAGAATTACAGCATCATAAGAAGTCAGTCACCTGTTTTGAGCTTCCATTCCTCAACTGCTCACGCTTGGCTCTGGAAATGAGAAATGATGTACACCTCCCAAAGTTACAGATTTTCTAATGAGGAATGTGTGTACATCAAGTATTCAGCAGTAGCATGGGCCTGATCCCAAGCCCAACACATCAATGAAAATCTTTTCATTACTTCCATGGACTTTGGATTGGGCCCCTGTTGCTTTCCCTTCCTCCTGCAAAGCCCCAAATGCAGTGAACTAGCTCACCATAAGAAGCGAGCAAGCCAAAAAGAGGCCAGACATGGAGACTCTACAAACCCCCCTTACTGTACAACGCATCAGTTATGCATCTCCTCTGACCTGTGAAGAGGGGCTACATGAGCTGTAGGTAACACTACTACGCAAATAAGCAGTAGTAGTGGCCAAGGAGCCTGTGGGGTCTGATCCTGCAAAATGCTCAGCACTCATAACTTTCATTCATCCTAAGCAAGGAGGGGAAGGTGCTTTGCACTTGGGAGTTTAGGCTTGTTCACCCATGTGGCAGAGTCTAGGCCTGTGCTCAACCACACCTTGACGACAATGAGAGGGAATCTATTCCCTCAAGAAGAACTTGGTTTAAAGACGCATTTCATTGGGCTTTGCTTGTGGGACCAGCATTTGATCCCAAAGTTGTAAACTCCTTCTCCACAAAGCTATAGAAATCTCCACTATACAGCATAGCACAGCTCTTACTGTGTTGTATAACAGACGTGTGTACCTTTACTAAGTGTGTATACAGCTACGTACATATATAGGTGTTTGCATTTTCTGTATGTGTCTGTGAGCAACTTGAATGATTACCCACAGACAATTTAAATGATTTTTTTCTGAACAATGTAGTAATAAGCCTGAGGATAATCTGCTTCGTAGAGACAGGTCCTTTTCCTGGAGGGGTTGCAGTCACAAATTAGATAGTCACATTGCATTACTTCCACCAAATCGCCTCCCAACACCTCACCTCTGTCCCACCGAGGAAAGGGGACAGCCGACATGGAGAAAATTGGAGTGTCCCCAGCAGATGTCTTCACTCTCCTGAATCAAAACTGCTGAGGGTGGCAAATGGGGAAGATAGAACCTGTGAAGGGGGAGAATTTTTAATGGCCCAAAGTGGTGGAAATTCATTACTTTGATAAGGCCCTGGGAGCTGTCGTTTTGAGCTCCAGCCAGGGAGGTTCCCTAGAGAAATTTCACCATGTTCAAGCTAATCTTCTTATAAACATTGTTATTTTTTTATTTTATTTTATCCGACATGTGTCAAGCAGGCCTGCTAAGCCTATTACATCTCCAGGGAGGCAGGGGCTTTTCTTTTAAGACTGCCTGTCTCCCTTGTTGGCTGCTCTGGACATTTCTCCATCACTGAGGACAGACCAATTTCCTTACAGTTAACAATACGCAAACCTCAGTGGGTCTGGAGGTTCAGGGGTAGAATTACCTAGAAAATTGGGTGCTCCCCTAAATTGACCAAGCCTGTTGGTCTTGATAAAGTGAGCTGTAAATATCACAGGAACACCTTCTCATGTCACATTTTGTCACTTCTGCTTCTGGCTTCAATACAAGATTGGAAGCCAAAAATAATGAAAGGGGGAGAAGTTAATGAAACTTTCTCTGACTCCCAGGTTTTTATTCAGTTCAAGCTCTGGTGAAAGGTTTCAGGAGGTTCTTATTTTATCCGATTTACAC
This sequence comes from Sphenodon punctatus, assembly GCA_003113815.1. NCBI lineage: Eukaryota > Metazoa > Chordata > Lepidosauria > Sphenodontia > Sphenodontidae > Sphenodon > Sphenodon punctatus. The sequence continues at coordinate 77,023 of QEPC01012954.1, read as the reverse complement.
CATCCTTTCTTTTCTATAATTAGAAATGGGCCAGTGCCAGAACCTAGGCTCTAAATGCCTTAAAATCTCAGGAGTAGGTTACAATTGTTACCCCTGGATCTGAACCTGCTGCTGCAGATTTGATTCTAGGTCATATTCACAACAAGAAGAGGCCTGTTTTCTGCTTCTGCTTCAGCTGCATCTGAAATCTGACTGAAATAGCTTGTCTCATGAGATTTCACACCAAGATGGAGGAACTCCTATGGGACCTGATACTGCAAGTTCATCGCAGTTGGGTCTGTATCCAAACCCAAACTTAGTGCCTGATTCGGTTTCAATCCTAAACCACAAACCCTAATTTAAACATATTCCTAATACGGATATAAACTCCACAGTCGTGGTCCATCTATGCTCTGCTAAAGTTTTGCCTTCTTGTTTGTATTCATCATCAGGTGAGACTGGAGGAGCTGTGAAGAAGTTTTGAGAAGAGAGCTTGTGGAAGGTAGGATTCTATGAAGAAGTTTTGAGAAGAGAGCTTGTGGAAGGTAGGTGTTTAGTAGCGGTTTTACCTAGACTCTGCATCTTGAGTCTTTCAGTGTCTGATGCAGACTGCCCTTCCAAGGTCAATAGATAATGATTATAGACATGACAGGGGCCCACTATAGCCTTCCTGGGTCAGAGACTGACGGTCATGTCTATTTCTATGCCACCAGATGTGGGCCCACTGCTGCCCTGGCCTGGGTAGGCGGTTGGCCTGGATGTGGTCCCCCGGAAGATCCCAGGCCCACAGCCTGGGCCAAGGGCTGCCCAGGAGGGTCAGTGTGGGCCATAGTGTCTGTTTGTGGCATTATCCCCTACTGGGGATCAGGGGTCACCATGGCTGCCCGTGATTGGCTGCCATGGCTGCCCATTATCGCAGGAGGTGGGGCCCTGGGGGTGTGCAGTGGGTGGGGTCACCTGCTCACATCTTTTTTTATCTTCCCACACTGTGGGTGGGGCGGGGGAGGGCTCACTGGCCAGCCCAGTCAGGCACATGTTTATTCTGAGCCCTGACCTGACCCTGCCAGAGCTGCCCCCACCCCTGGTCCGAAGTATGTAGCTGGTGTGCTGGCTGCATGTTTATTTTTACCCATGTAACAATATATGTACCTCCGCAAGGTTAGACTGAGCTGACAAACAACAGGCTTTTCAGAGGGATAGCATCCATTCCTCACATCTCCCCCTTCCAAACAAATTACAAACAAACTAGACAAATATCATATACAAAACAGTAAATAAATAAACCAACGTTTATTGGAATAAATGTTTTACATACTTTCTTCGAACAGTCCTTAGGGTTCCCTTTGCGTTTTCGTGGATCTGCATGGCATTCCGGCAGAATCCACACTGAGGTGTTCTGTATTTTGCATGCCCACTGTTGCAGATTGTTCTGGTAGCTCTTCAATAGCCTTCTGTATTATAGTCCTTAGAAACTGCAGCATGAACATGTCAGGCAGGCTCAGACTAAACTGATTCCGGTTGGATCTTATTTTCTATCTAACCCCCGAAGTGGGCATTTTTAGTGGTTGTGGATTTGTAAAAATGGGAACTGCTAGAAAACCTGGGATTTGACTTTGTAAAATATCCCAGTGCTGGGGTGCCATAATGGCTGATGGCATGAGGGTGACAAAAAGTTTGGATTCAGAATTCAGGCATTCATTGCCTTGTGTTCTGTGGGTTCATCCTTCAGGGATGCATGCCCTGATCAAATGTGGGTCGATAGATAGGCAGCCGGATGAATGGATAATGCTATCTTCCCATAGTAAGGGCTTTTAATTTCTTATTAGAGTGAAAAGAACAAATACAGGGGTGGGCAAGGGGTTTGGATGAAAATATAAATGACTCCTTCTGAACACAACCATCTTGGGCAAGGGGAAATGTATCACTGAACAGAGGAAGGGACAAGAGGAAGAAAAAATTCTTCTTTAAGTGGCCATTTTGTAGAGGAAATGTCAGGCCCTCACCCTTCAATGGGAGATTAGACACAGAGAAAGAGTTCCAGACACGTGCTCACATAAACATACACTCATAGACTCAGGAGGCTTTCGTACAGAAAATCAATACAGGCTTATCAGGCAGCAGCCAGAGTCAGGACAATTAAACACTTCCCTCACTCCCCTTAGTGATTGGATTTAATTTTTTAAGTTCTTCTGATCAGTGGGTTGAGGGAGGGGAAAGGGATCTCCGCTTGAGACCTCTTTTATGGAAGAAAGATAAAGATCTGTAGCCACGGAAATAACTTGGGCAACCTTCCCCAGTAGCTACTGTCCTCCAAAAAAATAAAAAAAATAAATCCAGATCCCTTGGTTATAGATTCTGAAGTTGTTTCTATGATGGAACCAAAGCTCAAAAGATCCCAGTGGTGCAAATGTCTATGAGGCCTCCTTCTTTAAATGTTCATGTCAATTTCAGAAGACCTCTCTTTTCTCACAAAACAGAACCAGATGGGCCCAAGTGGAACTGGTTCTGCAACTTGTCAATAGTCCCACTTATTTCATATTGCAGCCTCAGTTCTTACAAATCAGTCTGTTTACCGGTCCTCTCCAAATGAAAATAAGGGGTTACATTCACTGTATACATTATTTACCATTGATAATCCAACCAGCTCTAACTTGAATGAAGATGTTAACTCTTCCTACAACTAGGATTGATATTTTCAAATGTATTTTCTTCCGTCACTAAGGAACAATACACTCAAACAGCAGAGGAAGATTTTGTGTGCGTTTCTTTCAGTCAGTGTATAAAACTTCACTGTAACTCACTGAGCCATCAACCAAGCCAAGTGAAAGATGTGAATGAAACCCTTACAAATAAAAATGTCTGTGATACAAATGCTAAGCTCCATTCACACTGCTATTCAGCAAGCTCTAGCTGAAAAGAACCTGATAAGTGCTGGTGTGTGTGTGGGGGGGGGGGGGAAGGGAGTGGGGGAGCAGCATTTGAATTTGAGAAGCTTGCAAATGCCCACTCGCCTGCTTTCCCCATGAGGACTCAACACTGGTAGCCCATCATCCTCCGGTAATAATACACTTCTATAAATAAGTGGCACTTAGTTGCAGAGTAACAGGAGGCCAAATGGTCCGTCTAGGTACATGCACTTATTTTGCTAGTGTTTGTGCATTGTCTGTAATGTCTCTTTCTGCTAAAAGCCTGTCTGATTTCATTCTTTCATGGATATATTCATGTTGTGGCTTGTGTTGCCACCTTTGGTCAAGTTAATCATCATCATAATAATGCTTCAGGAGTGGACACATTGTGCAGAGCCCCAGACAGACATTAAACAATTAATCATTGCTGTTCCCATGAGAAGCACATGCTATTAGCCCCATTTTACAGCTGAGGAAATGGAGAGAAAGGTGAAATAACTCATCCAAGATCACACAGCAAGTCAGTGACAGAGGCAGAATTAGAAATCGGGACATTTTATCTATTTATTTATTCCAATTTATATTCTGCTCTTTCCTGAGGGTGGGTTACAACGAATAAAAACGTATAAAATATACAGACATCAAATCAATGAAAAAGCCCTTAACCCAGACCTCTGAACATTTCCAACAGCCAAAGAGGGGGAGGCTCCACTTCCTTGTCCAATAAGTTCCATCCTTCATGCACTTACACCCTCCCCCTCCCAACATTAAGTGCGGAAAGAGGGACAGATGTTCTACTGCTTATCATTCCAATTAATTTTTCATCATTCCATCAGGTCCCTACTGTCCTCTCAAATCCTTTACCTGCGAGGCAACCAGGAAAGAGGTGCCAGAGACTTGAGCACCAGACTTTTTGTCCCTCTCGCTCTGAAAGAGAGACAGTGGGATTCAACACCCCAAAAGGGGGACTGTCTGTCCTAAATGAGCACTAGTATTTGGAGGTTTGTTTCCCCAACCTCCCCACCCCTATCCCTGCCTGACAATGCTTGGCCAAATAAAAAGCTTTTGCTGACACAGGTCTCCCCCCCCCCCTCCATGCGCACAGTTCCCAGCAAGGTGCTGAGACACCATCCACCAGTCTGAATGGTGACAGACACGGTCTGTGTGCTACAGTCATGGCCAATAAGGAGCTATCCTGGACCAAAGGGGGGGAATAGGAAGCTCTTAGGACTTTCTCTGCCTCTATATTAAGGGAAGACACCCATTCCATCAATGGCTTGCCAACTGCATCAATCCCCTGCTCTGGCCTACCTTTTTCTCCCACATCCTGCTGAGGTCCTGAGTTCCTGCCTCAGCTTCCGGTCCTGCATCTTACTCTAGTTCTTGAGTTCCTGCTTCAGTCAGGTACCCAGACAATCCCATCCCAAGTCCCCACCTGACTTAGCATTTCTGCTCCCCACTCCTTGTTATACAATCCCCCTAAGAAGACTCTAAGCATTTTATGCCTCTATGTTTTGTAGGTTCACATGAAGTGAAGTCACAGAAAATATTGTGATAGGACATTCAAAAAGCAGCACAGGGTTGAAATACAGCTACAGAGGCTGCTTTTACACTTGACAAAAAGAGTTCTTATAAGTGCTTGAGATAATACTAGGGGCATTTTTAGACGAGCAGGGGAATCTAGCAGATTGACAAATCTGCTCTTTAAAAAGTCACACACACCGGAAATCACCATCCGCCATTGAAAACAGCGGCGCCCGGTGGTCTGATCCGGTTTTTAAAAATATGTGTGAGCCGCCAGGTGCTGCTGTTTTCAATGGCAGCCGGTGGCTTCTGGTGCGTGTAAACGCTCCCCTCGTGACTTTTAAAAAAATGAATTTGTCAATCTGCTAGATTCCCCTGCTTGTCTAAAAACATCCTAGGTGTTATAAATACTGGCATTTTGTAATGTTTAAATGCACTAAGGCCGCTTTTACACATGACAAAAATGGGTTCTTATTAGTGCTTGAGATAATACCAGGTGTTATAAATGCTGGAGTTTTATCATGTGTGAACGCACTATTCCCCTTTTATGGAGCAAGATCTTGCAGTCTTGTAAGAGCCACATCTGGTGGGTCTTACTAGGCTGCGAGATCTCGCTGCATAAAAGGGGAACAGCCCAGCATCCAACGCCATGGATATGAGCGAGGTGTCCATATGGGAAGCTGACATCAATTTGATCCAATAGTTAAAAACTTGTTGCAGTGCCAGTACTCTTACTGTAGCAGATCTGGTTTCTAGTCTAGAGAACACCTGGGGCAACCCAGGTGGGACTCCCAGGACCGCAGTCAAAAAAGTATTCTGGATAACCTCCAGGTTATCCAGAGAGTCCAAGCCCCACACCGGGGCTACATAAAGGGCCTGGCCCAACACCTTAGCCTTAAACAGAAGTAATGCTGGAGCTATCTGCTTCCTCCCCTGACCAAAATAGAATAGCAAAATAGCAGCTGAAGTCTTTTTTGCTCTAGTTTTGACCAGATCAAAATGAGGCTTCCAGCTGGTATTAGTCGAAAAAGTAACCCCCAGATATTTAAACGTTGGTACTTGTTCGATTCTTTGTCCTCCGATGGACCATATCTGATTTAAATTCCTATATCCCTGGGCCACCACCAGAATCTTTGATTTGGAGTAATTAATTGTCAGTCTCTCCCTTACGCAGTACTCATCAAAAAGAACCAGTTGCCTCTTGAGGCCGATTCTCATTTGGGATATGAGTACCGAGTCATCTGCGTATAGCAGAATTGGGAGGAGTCTCTGGGCGACCCGAGGAGCATGGGTATCCTTAGAATTCAAAAAATGGACCACATCATTCAGGTATAAATTGAAAAGCACGGGGGCCAGAAGGCATCCTTGCCTTACTCCTCGTTCTACCTCAACTGGTGCCGACAGAGTTCCCCTTGCGTCAGACCTGACCTGGAGGAGGTTCCCAGTATGTAACTTAATAATCAAATAGAGAAGCCTGGGATCAATGGTTGTACCACGCAACTTGACCCACAGGCTCTCCCTATTGATAGAATCGTCAAGATCCATGAATCCAAGGTATAATTTACTCTTATAGGTAGTATATTTCTTAATCAAGGCAGCAAGCAACATAATATGGTCCACTGAGACTTTCCCGCATAAAAACCAGCCTGCTCAAGCGCAATTAGACCAGACTGCCCCACCCAGCTCCTTAGCTTGTCCAAAAGCAACCTGGAGAACAGCTTCCCCACTACGCTGAGCAAGCTGATCGGGTGGTAATTCACCGGGAGCCGAGGGTCCCCCCCTTTTAAAAATAGGGACCAGGGTACTTTTTAACCAAGAGGAGGGAATTTGGCCAGTCCTGTTTATCTCAGAAAATAAAGGTGCCAAAATTGTTGCCCACCAATCCAGGAACGCCTTAAGCAGATCCGGCATAATCCCATCCGGGCCCGGGGCTTTCCTTGCCTTCAGACCCAAAATCAAGGACTTAACTTCATCCTGCATCACAGGTGCCCAATGCTCAAAGCTATCCAAAGGGTCCAATTCCACTCTACCCATATTAGGGGATCTAGCTGCATACAAAGCAGCATAAAAGGATTCCCATACCTCCATTGCCAGTAAGGACATACCAACCGAGCCCCCCCCCCCCTCCTTTAGCTGCACGGATTAATGCCCAAAACTTGGTGTGACTGTTCCCAATAGCTGCTTGATACAGAGCTTGCCATACGGCTCTGCAATGGACTTCTTTTTCCCCCCTCAGTAAGTACCTATAGCGCGACCTTTTTACGCAGACCATTTCACGCAGAGGGCCCGAAGGATAGATCCTCAATCTTTTAACCAACCCTCTAAGTTTTCCTCTCTCAATTTTACACTCTTCATCCAGCTAGGGGTGTGTGTTTCCCCACACACCTACGTTCCTCATATATAGGTACATGCAAAAATAATAGTGGGTCCAACAAATGTAGGAGACTGTCATACCAGCCAGGACCTGAGGAATTCTGTTGTGTAGCAAGCTGGCATAAGTCCTTACATGCTTAGGAGTTGATCATCTCCTCAAAAGACTCCTTCACATCTGCCAGCTGTCTTCGGATTGCTTTAACCCCCCCCCTTTACAGATCCTTACAATCCCTGTCACCATCTCCGGAGTACCCCCTTCCCTTCCTCTCGATTCCCTCAACTCCAGTAAAATTGGAGAATGGCAGGTATCCGGCCTTAGGATGACCTCCATCTTACTAATGTGACAACCCCTCACGGAGGGCCAAGAAATAATCAATCACACTGGAACCGTTCACTCCATAGTAGGCAAAGCTCCCTTCCAGGTCCCCCAGTACCCTACCATTCACCACCTCCAGACCGAGATTTCCCAGCAAAAGTTCCATATCCGCCCTCTGGGAATTCACTCCCTTATCCCGCGAGGAGTGGAGGAGCTCAAAAGGTCTAGACCCTGTTTCCTCGGAGACTGTTCCATAACCTTGATGGTTGGAGTTCCCTAGTATGGTATTAAAATCGCCTCCTACGTAAAGGGCCGCCTTGGGGTAATCTATCAAGGCTCCCAAGATCAGTCTGGTCATAACGATCCAAATCTCTGGGTTGTAGTAGCTGAAGCTGAGCGGGGGAACGTAAACATTCCCTAAAAGGAGTTCCTCACCTCCAAGGAGCACACAGTGGAACAACACAAAACAAGAGCTCACCTCCCCCCCCACCCTGCCCAGCCTAAATTTTTTTTTTAAACCCCCACCCCAGGGATCGACCTATCTGGTGGTGCTGGGGCTCCGGCCCCAGGTCCGGCAGTGGTGGTGGCAGGGGGTCGGCGGCTTCAGGCCTCTTCTAGGCCTTCCGGGTACTGAAGGAGGGCTTCCGGCCCCTGCCTTCAGCACCTGGAAGGCCTAGAAGAGGCCTGAAGCCTCCGGAGCACCGCTGCTGCCAGACCCACTGCTGCCGCCGCCAGCGGACCCGGGACCAGAGCTCCGGCACCACCAGGTAGGTCGATCTCTGGGGTGGGGGTTTACATTGTTAATTTTTTTTTACCAGGCTGGGGGCGGGGGGGGGGGGGGGGCCAGGGGGGGGGCCCCTTGGCGCGCTGGGGGGGGGGGGGGGGAGGTGAGCCCTGGCGCCCCTTCCACCCGCTCAACCTAGAGGGTGGAGGGAAAACTGAATTCCTGCCCTCCACCTGAACCGGTTCGGGGCAGTTTGGGGTGTTCATGAACGGTCCGAACACCCCGAGTTTGGGATGAACACCGAACCCCTGAACTTGTTTCGCACATCAGTAGTCTGGACTAGTTTGTCATCTAAAAGGTACCACTCTGTCAGCATGGACTAATAAACACTGGAGCTTATAGTAACTAGTCCAGACTAGTTTCTCCATGTGAAAACACCCTTACATAGCCTCTGAAAAATGATCAGACTCAGGGTTTGATCTACCTAGGGGAAGGGAGTTCCACAGTTGTAGAGAAGTTGCAGACTGTGTGGCTCACGTCTTAATTACCACCTGTGTTTTTCATTTCTCTTTTTTTAAACTAATGGCAGAATTTGTTGCCTTCCAATACACGCTCCATTTGTACAAATGTTCCATTTTGTACACTGGGATCAGTACAGGCTCCATGGGCCAGATGGGAGTTGGAGACAGGTGTCTTAAGGGGTGTGCTCAGAATAGGGGAAAGAAGAGGAGGGTCCAGATCATGGATCTGTGCATGCCTTCATCTCCGATCCCTTCCCTTTAGCTCACTCTTTCTGTTGCTTGAGGGTAGCAACTGGATCCATGGGCCAGATTTAAGAATTTGAAAGGGACCAAATAAAAAACAGTCCTAGTGTACACAATATTTGAGTAGGGTGGCATGATAGAGTGATTTGTAATAATGATATATTGATAACCCTTTGAGCGACCAAATATGTGTCTGTGTTAGAAGTTGCAATACTCTGTGCTCATGCATGAGCTGAGTGCATAAACATATGAACGCTGCCCAGTTCTGCTCCCATTTGCATTGGTGTAAGAACATTGGTTTCAGCTAGTACAAGAGGAAGCAAAATAAAGCACATAGTCATTTCTCTATATAGCTAGGACTTACAATGTTATCCTTTAGAGGCAGACAAAATATATGCCACTCCTATCTTGCTGGGCCTTTGGGTAAGCTGCTTATGTGTTAGAAAATGTTCCATATGGGATACTGTCCTCCAAAAAGAAGTGGTGAGGTTAGTTTGCATTTGGTATTAATGTAATGAGTTCAGAGGTAGTGCGACAACTTGGTTAGGAATTAATAGGAACGTATTACAATATTAATAACCCATGACTAAGGAACTTGCCAATTTGAACCTAGTGATTAATGCATATGTCCCATCAGAGGCTAGGAACAAAGAGGAACATGTCAGTGCCCGTCAGCTAAATCTGTGCCATTCCTACCGAAGCTCTTGTGACATCCACACAAAGACTGAATGAGTTCTTAATGATTCCCTCTGCACGGAGTATAAAGAGGCCCCAGTGGTCGGAATTCAGCTGATAATAATCTGTTGTATGTATACAGTCCTACCCACAGTCTAAGTGAACAGGAGTCGGGGGTATTTTTTAAAACTAAAAATGGAGCTATATTAGTGAAATACAAACACATTCCATGCAAATTAGAAACATCGTGACCCACCCACTTCATTTATCTATTTTGCTCAGGATACTGTATAATACGATACAGGGAACAATCTTGAGAGAGTACATGACAGAAGGATTAGATTCTTTAATACGTCTTTCCTATCTCTTTTATTTAAAAAATAGATCTAGGCCCTATTTGGACAAACGATCTAAGAAATTGGTTTAGATGAAATTGTGCAGAAACTGAGTTTAAATGTGATTCCCTAACTCAGTTTAACTCAGCAGAGGAGCGGGGTCAGGAGTGTATGCCTTTCTTATGTCCTGATTTGAATAACAACTCACTAGGAGAATAGACGAGGGGGGAGGGCACTGAAATCCAGTGGAAAGGGGCCTGATGAAATGCAAGGGTTTATGGGAACTCCCCTGGGATGGAGATGGGTAGTTGTTATCTCTGTCACTTTAGAGGCCCGAGCCAGCCAGCTCAGCCTGGAAGTGCCTTCTCTCTCATTCCAGGGCAACTTTATCAGGATGGGCAGGAATGCCAGCAGATAAAAATGTATGCTTAGAGGCCTGAATCCTTTAACTCATTAAAGCCTGAGGCTTCAGAGTGCAGCTGGGGAAGACTGAAGGGGTGGAGGGGGAGATAACAGCACAGTTTTTGCCTTAAAAAAACAAAGGCTAGTTATCAATGAGGTAAATCAGAGAGAGATGTGTCCAGGCAGATGTATTACAACAGGCAGGTGCAGAATTATCATCAGGAAGCAGTGGAAAAGGCATTATGAGAAAAACATTGACTGGCTAACCTGTCTTTCTTTGCTGAGTCTCTTAAGGATGTGTTATTGTTCTTTGGGGTTTTCACCTTCAACTGAGAGCAGGATTTGAGAACACGAATCTTTCTGGTCATAAGCTCATAAAGAACACTTTAGTGCTCTTCTTGCTTGAAGAGGGAAGGGTGACATCTTCCCCAAAGTGCAGTGGGAGAGGGTGACAGGACAGGATGCTGTAGTTCAACATCAGTTCAATGCATTATGAAAAGACCTTGTTTTGGGTATCCATGCTGACCTGGTCAAGGACACAGTGACAGCTGTATGTGGCAGAATTCTGATGAGAGGTGACAGCTTGTGGATTCTGTGCTCCTGGATACTATGATCCATCCAGCAGAAGAGATGCTTGAGGCGGGGCATGTGGTATCTGCATTTTGGTTGCAAGCAGAGTTCCTAGAAGGTGCCCATTATGATCTGATGTTCACAACTCCTGAGTGTGATGGTACTGGAGTCCTTTGGGCATCAGGCTTTTAAATAATGAATAGTGTGTTTCTTAGGCATTCTCACTGAGAGTTCACGTGACACCCACCCAGTGTATACAGTTCTTGCATTTGCATTTTTTTGACAGAAGAAACACTCAAAACACTTTATGTATCCCTGTTTGAATAGTTTTTTTCTTGCTTTTTATATTTCCTTATTTTGAAAACTTAAATTATTCATGAGGTATAAGAAGGAATATTTCTTAGCCAGAGTTCCCTTTGTATTCTAGTTGCAGGAACCAAGTTCCACAAAAAATATCAGACATTTTTTTTCTTCCTTACTTTTTTAAATTTTAGAATTTGAAAAAATTCAGCCATCTTCAGTCAGAAATACTAATCAGAAATACTGTAACAAATTCACGTGTGGTGTTATTGCTGGGAGCAAGGACATAATCAGAGTGTGTGGGGTGGGAGAAGCCCAGGGCACAAGCCTCCCATTACCCATGGCCTCCCTTCCCCCTTAGTCCTCCGAGTGCTGTTTCACCCCAGAGTGGGTGGTGTGTACTGTGGGAGAAAGGACAGGGAGTGTAATGTATAAGCAGCACAGTACTACAGGCACAGTCTCTGTCCCACATTCTCTTGCCTCACACTCCCTGTCCTTTCTCCCACAGTGCACACCATTCTCTTCAGAAGGTAAATTAAATAGGGACTGGAAGGATGAGGTGAGAGAGCAGGGAGTATGTGTGGCCAAGGAGTGGGAGCATTGTCTTGGAAGGTCTTCAGATGTCCTTCAAGAGTCCATGATCCACTTCAATGTTTGTTCTCCTCTGGGTTTGCCAGATGATTGCCCCAAAAGATTGAGCAACACTCTGGCCCTTCCCCCCACATTCCCCACTCACAGCCTGAGTTTTAACCTTTTTGTGTCTGAGAGGGCCCCACATATAACATCATGCAGAGATGACTAATTAAATACATTCAAGACAAACAAGTACAAAAATTAAGCACCTTCATAATTCAACCAACAGCAAATATATTACTACGACTACTACTACTACTACTACTACTACCTTAAAAGTAATTTGCTCCTATAGTATAAAAGACATAAGAGGTTAAGAACCCTTCACAACAAATGTAGGCTAAAATAAATAACTAAGGTACATTTGCATTAAACTAGTCATGAGGCCAAGGACAACACAAATGGTTTCTGATATACTTAAAAACGGTGCCAACTTATAGTGTAGACGGCCATAACCATGGTTCCAGATTGTCTGTAAACCTTGGACATTATTAATTAATTAATTAATATTATTATTATATGTATCATAGAATGGAAGACCAGTGTTGGGGTACAAAGGATAGCATGTTTCTTTGCCTGAATCTCAAGCTGAACCTGTTGGGAAATCTGAGCACTTCCCATTAATCTTTCTCTAATTATTTTTCATTTTCATGATTGTTACTTCCAGATTCCAGACAAGAATGAACATGAGTGGAAATCTCATGAGAGAAGCCATGAGAAGCCTGACTCATGAGAGAGAAGATGCTGGACTAGATAAACTAATGGTTTGATCCAGGGTGGGTGTTCCCATGTTCCTATATCAAAGAACAGGAGACATTTCTGAGGTTCACTTGACATTTTCTGTGGATGATGTGCAGCTGGTTAGGAGAGAAACAGAAAAACAGAAAACTCCTGAAGGAAACTATACAACACGTTATCTTCAGAGCTTTGAAATACAACATGTGAAAAGAAACATTGGGTATTTTCAGACGTTACGAGATCACGCTCAACTACGGTGAATCTCCACATGGTGATCATGATCCTGTAACGTCTGTTGGGGGGAACGGAAGTTCCCTCCCAGATGTTCACCCCCGTGAATCACGGGGAAGGAGGGGGAATCACATTCAACACGCAAATGGAGGTCCTGGCTGGATTATCTCCATTTGCATGTTAAATGTGATTTCCCCCCCGTGATCAAGGGGACCGTAACGTCTAACCACCTACCACGGCCCGGAATCAGCGGCGGGATTCTGGGCTGTGGTCAATGCGGGTGGGCGCTGGGGCTGCATTGGCCGTGGCGCCCGCCCATCTCCCAAGAGGGCGGGCGGCCTAGGGAGCGTGGGGGGGAGGCGGGGCTGTGCGGCCGCATGTTGTGCCATGCGGCCCCGCCCCCCCGGATTCCCCGCCGGGAGCGGCCAACACGTCTGTTGGTCGTTACGTGTTGGCCCTGGCAGGGAATCATTAGGGTGTTTCTGTGGCGGGGCGAATTGAGCCCCGTCACATCTGAAAATACTCATTGTTCAGTGGAAACAGCTTTCAGAGGCTTAGAGAGCACCGAGCATATAGAAAAGGCACCTCTGTAAGGATTTAAACCAGATCATTACAAAAAGGTTTGATGGACGCATAGAAAGGAAGCAAAACATCTTTACTGGATTTGAGACATCTGAGGGGACATTTGGAGAGACTGGAGTGGGAATGAGGGTGGTAGCAAACAGGAGAGAAAAATCTATTGGCACTGAGCCTGGCTATAGGAAAGGATATATGGTTTGGCAACTCAATATACGGAACACATTTGATTGGGGAAAGTAGGTTCAGAGTGGTTAGTTCAGGATTGACCAAACAAACTCACAAAATGAATCTACAGTACACTGAAATTATGTCAACATGGCAAACCATTTTCTGAGCTGGAAGAGTGACCGTAGAAACAGAGGTTTTGGTGAAGCTGCCTTTATACTACATGAAAGTGTGTGGGTCCCAAAGACATCATCTGAACTACTTTGTCCCCATCTTTTATGCCATGTGAAAAGAGAGGGGCGGTGTTTGATGACTGGTACAGAGACTGATTTAGGGGAAGTTATATTGGTGATGGAGAAAGGGGTATCCTGGAATCTGGTGTTCATATCACAGCATGAGTGTGAGATTTTTGCATCTGGGAGCCTAGATTGCAGGTCTTTTTTGCAGAGGTGTGTTGTGTTTGACAACTACCTTTTCTCTGGGGTGACATGTGAGAGTGTTGGGCAGTGGGAGAGAGTGGCTGTTTCATGCAGGCTTGATTCCCAGTCTTCTCCCTGCCCTCTCAGCCACAGATCTGTCTTTGGTGACATCTGGAATGATCTCCTGCATGGAGCAGGGGGTTGGGGTCCCTTCCAATGCTAAGATTCTATGGAACAGTTGGGGCTACATCAAATCCAGAATGCAAAGCATCTCAGAATTAGAGGCACCCCATCAAATCTGAGTGGCTGCTGCTCATCCAGACTGCTGCTCAGCTGAGCTGGGTTCTTCCCACTCAGCGTTTCAGATTGGGGGTGAGCGAGGAGGCCTTTCCCGGCATGCCAACCCCCAGTTTCTTGCCAGGTGACATGCCACAGTCCCCGTGTGGGGGTGCGCATGTGTTGCGAATGAATGGCTTCAGACTGACTGAACAAACGTGCACCCCCACGATCGAGACTGGGCGGCTCGGTGCACCAGGAGAGGCCTCCTCGTTCCCCCACTCCCATTCAGAAAAACTGCGTGGGAAAAACTCGGCTCAGGGTGTTTTTACACGGACACTTCATCCCAGGATTAGGAGAAAATGATCCCGGAATTGTTATCCAGGGATTAAAAATGGTATGTGTTTCACACAGACATTTCTATCCCAGATTGAAATCCATCCCGGGATAATTCATTTGAACAGCACATTGCTCTTATCCCGGTTTGAGAGTTTCTGGGATGAATATCAATCCCATGGTGCTTTTTGTCCGTGCTCAGCACACTGCAACATGTATTCTTCACAAGTGGCCTGGAAAAATATACCTAAGGTGGCAGCCCTATGGAAAAGCGTGAGTGGGCCAGATTTAAAGGACAGTGCCCCAGAAGAGACCCACGGGACTGAGGCTCCACATCCCTAATGCAGAGTCTAATATAACGAGTGTCCTTGGTGCTGAACTGTCAGAATGGGAAGAGAGCAGAACAGACTTAGAAACACTAACTGATGCCCCTTTGTTTCTCAGCTTGGGCACTGGTGGCATTTATTTTTTGGGGTGGGGGGGGAGGAGATGCAGGAGAGCCCTATTTTCCCCACCCCTTTTTGGTGTAGCCCCTCCCCCCTCTGAGCGTGGTAATACCATGGTGCTTGGAAACTGGTGTGGCCATTTCAGAAAGAGGCAGGAGAGCTCCTTTGTCTCCACCCATTTCTGATGGCAGAGCCAGGGGGTGTACAATATCTCTGAGAGTGTCCATAGCACCATGGTCCTGCACCATCCTGGGGGGCAGATGTCACCCAACTGATCATCACTACTCTGACTCAGCAATTCCCAACATTAGTTTGCTGCCCTGCAAATCTTCTACTTTGCATATGAGTGTATGATTATCTGAATCAGTGTCACTAACTGTACATGATATGATTCTGAGGAAGATTTTCTCCTCTTGTGGGTTAACCCATGTGCAGTTGCAGGGACGGAGATAAGGAATAGACACATCCTGGCTGTGCATTAACGGAAACAGATTAATTATAGAAGCTAAATATGATGCAAAGTGGAGAGAGAAGAGGAGGAGGAGGATGATTTGGCATTGATAAATGACCCTAACTCACGGATCCACCGCATGCTAGTGCAGAAAGTGCGAATGATTGACTATTGTAGTTTGGGATTTCCCTCCCGTTTTATTCAGGCTCTTTTAATTGAAAAAAATATAGATAAGTAAGTGGTTATTGATTTCATGTACCTGATAAGATACCAGCTCATGTTATTTTAATCAGCATCAGGGGTATTAGTTGAAGACAGAGGTGTGGGGAGTGGGAGGAGAGGTGGAAGCTATGTGCAATTAAATTACCTGTCTCAGAGGGCCATTTTTTTTAAACTGAGCTTTTTCGTCACCTCTGGCAGTTTCACCTTTGGTATTAAAACTTCTGAGAGAGGCCTCCACAGTACAAGGGGCAGAAGGTGGGAAAGAAAACATCGCTACATTCAGTAAACACTCTTTGGCTCCCCTGGATCTGGGCACTGCTGTAATAGATCGCTCCCTGGGTAATTGTACAGTGCATTAAAGCAATAACACATAGGATCTGTCATCATGGATAAGACCATTGTTCCATCAGTTCAGGATCTGGCTGCTGGCAGAGATCAAGCCCTGCAAATTTAGAGGAGGATGGAAAATGCCCCAAAGCCCTAATGTGGTTGTGTAATGCTTTCCATGTGGAGAGAACAATTCCCTCCTGACCCTCTCCGCAATCAGCTTAGTCCATGAAGCGTGAGATTTGATTGTTACCTTATTCATGCAAAACTCCAGATGTGACTGTTCTCATACCATTACCCAGCTCTTTTAAAAATCCAGTCAAGGGACTAGACTTCGTATCAAATTCTGAGTGGGTGGGGCAGATGCATGACAAACAAGCTATTAGGGAAAGTGTGGGTACTACATAAGGGTGGGTCTTCTTGGGCTTAATATAGGAATGGGATAACTTCACTCAGTGTTTGCCAATGTCACAGTGGGCAAGGCCTTGTGTGTGCAAGAGGTGTTCAAGCTTATTTGGGAAGGAAAGACAGTGCTTGTTACCCCAACATTGCTTTATGTTGTAAAGGGGGCGTTGAATGATTGACAAGTAGGCTGTAGGCACAAGTTCTGAGCAAGTTGGAGCATGTATCTGCACTCTCCCAGGTTCAAGTCATATGGTCCTTCATTTCACCTAGCTCTGAAGTGAAAATGATCTGTAGCACCATCCCTATATCTGGCAGAGTTTGCTGCCAACTCTTCGCCGGTTCAGATGGACTGACCAATACACAGAATTGGCTCTACCCGTTTCCCACCCCTGCCAAAAATCTTCTCTCTCCTTGCTTTCTCCTCTGCACTCCATCCTGTGATAGGCTAGCCCACACAGAAGAGTCAAAAGCCATCTTATGCTTTCTTATTCATCTTCACAGGTGAATAACATGGATTCAGGGTCTATTGTTCACACAAGCAGAGGATAAGAATCCTTAATTTCCTGTACTTTCACTTTCATTCACATGAGCTCAAGGATGGTAGGAAAGCCAACGGGAAGGTTATCAAACAAGCAAGATGATTTGGGGGTGCGGGCTATTGACTTGTAACTGCACTTGTCTGAATAGATGCAGGGCAAGGTGCTAAAGCTCCATGTCTGTCCCTCCTGTCGCCACTTTATGTAAACAAAGCCTTAATTACACCTTTAATGGTTCAGAGGTGTCCAGCCATGCAGTCATGGACATCATCAGAATGGCGGGGGGCTGGGGGGGAGGGAGGAGTCAGAAAGAGGTGGGGCAAAGAAGCTCTCCTGCTCCCTTTTTGACATGACCCCTTGCAGAGCATCATGACATCAAGATGTCCCAATGGGGTGAAGCCATGTCAAAAAGCGGTGAGAGAGCCTCTTAGTCCTGCCCCTTCCCAACAAGATGCCTCTTCTTTGGAGCCCGACATCATGGAGCTCCAAAGGATCAGGGCCAAACAATGTCCAGGGTTTGGAAGTGCATCCCCTCCCTTTCCCTCCCAGTGCCTATGCATGTAGTATCTTCCCATCCCTTTGAAGAGTGTATCTTTAATGGGATGCTGAAGGAGGAAAATCTTCCCTAGCTGGATTTGGGCAAGAATGTTACAAGTAGGGATGAGCGAACAGATCGCGGTTCGGGTTCGACTGTTCGGTTAGGCTGTGTTTGGTTTGTCCGTTCGGTTAGTTCGCTGGGTTTGGGTTCGGCTGTTCGGTTTGGCCGTTCGGTTTGGCCGTTCGGTTCGGCCGTTGGCTGTTTGGGAAATGTTATGGGTGTTTTTTTTGTTTTTTATATGGTTTTTTGGATTTTCATTGGGTTTATATGGTTTTCTTTTGTTTTTTATTTGTTTTTTTTTGTTTTTATATGGGGTTTATTTATTTATTTTTTAAATCTAATATTATATCTATCTATCTACACTAAGGGCGAATTCACACGTGCAGCAGTTATCTGGATTTTTAAAAACTGGTTCTCAATAATTCGCTGTTAACAAGTCCTGTTGCATTCACATGCATGCCATACCGTTTTTAAGTACAGCGAAATAATGCATTCAGACCTTCTTGTAGTGCG
>QEPC01012954.1:47257-57850 GCA_003113815.1 Sphenodon punctatus | reverse complement strand
GACGTTCGGAATTGAGTTCGGTTCGGCCAGTTCGTGTTCGGATTTGGGTTTGGATTTGGTCGTCCGAACAGGCCGAGTTCGGGCCGAACTCCAAACTTCTGAACCGCGTTCGCCCGTCCCTAGTTACAAGTGACTTGCATATTGACTGGAGCGAGTGTAAACCTTGTGCATTGTCCCTGACACGTCTGTCACTTCCAGGGAGCTGAAGCCAGCCCTCCCCAACCTAATTCACATTGTGGCAAATGAGATCAGAACCCTCTAGTTGTCCTCATCAAACAGGCTGGGGATCCAGATATTAAGCAGAAACTCCAGATGGTTTTGAATGCTCACAAATGCGTGTTTACAGGAAATGTGCAATGTGGAGAGGAGCCATCTTTTCTGGCAGCATGTGCTCCTGGCAGGCCTCTTTTGGGAGCTGGTGGCGCCAGAAATGCTGATACTAGATCCAAAGGCAGTGTGAGAAATAAGCTCCCCACCTCCCTTAGGTTCAAAGCTAACCCAATATCCATGCAATACAGTTTTCTGGCTGCTTTTCCACATATCATTGGCTGTAGGATCTTAACCTCTGCCTGCCTGACAGTGTGCTTTACTTTGATGGCTAAGCAACTGCAAATATGTGGCATGACAGGGAAGGATAACAATCTTCTCCTTAGGTGGTAATATCATGGTTCAATATGCTCTCTGTTTAAGACCCTTTGAAAATCACTAACCTCTACTGTGGAGCATAGCTGCAGATCAAGGACAATCATTACTACTACTGTAACTTTCAGTTTATAGAGTGTGATTGGATGAATTTGAGGAGATCTAGCCTTCTGTCTAAACTAAGCTTCCTTTTCCAGTCTCTTGGTAAGTTCTTGCCTGGAGCAAGGGCACTTGTTGGTTTAGCTGTTCAAGTGATGCCTGGCCTACCAGAAACAGACATTTCTGAATTCTGTTCTAGGAGGATTTTTTCCTTCCCAAGACTCTTGTCCTTTTCATTCCAAATGAGTTCTGTCCTGCTGCCATGCAGCCTTTTGAATAACAACCCATCCAGATTGGAATGGCAAAATCTGTCCTTACTCTCCAGTGGGGATGAACCCTTGATCATCCTCAATTCAGATGAACACGAGGAGAGAAAGATGAAGAAGGCACCTCTCTCAGACAAGACTCTGCTGAGATTGCTAAAGGTAGAATAAGCAGACTTGTGTTTCTTCAATTCGGAGAATGGAGTTTTTCTAGCCTGTTGTCATCTGTGTTGAATTCAAAGAGTATATCAGGCAACTCTCTTAATCCAACAGCACCTAAAGTTTCCTGCTGATTAATACTAAAGTAATGTGAACATTGTGAATAAGAACATCATAAACCTTCCAAGTGTCCCCCATTCCTGAACTAAGCATCTTTTAAAAAGGGAAAAGGGAGGATCCTGGAAATTGTAGGACAGTTGGCCTGAGTTCAGTACCTGGAAGATACTAGAACAGATTACGAAAGTTAGTCTGTAGACACCTTGATGACAATCCAGTGATTTCTCATAGCCATCATGAATTTCTCAGGAACAAGATGTGCCAACATGTGCAGACTGGCTGCCCTTTTCCGAAATAGCGGTGATGGCGACACAGCCAGCGCCATTTTGGGAAAGGGTGTGCATGCGTAGAATGGCCCTGGTGGCATCACTGCACATGTGAAAATGGCTGCGGGACCATTCTTCACATGCGCACCCTTTCCCCAAAAGGTGCCGGCAGCGTTGCCACCATTTTGGAAAAGGGCAGCCAGTGTGCACATATTATCTGGGGTTTCGCCGCAGCGGCCACCAATGTAGTGGGTGAAAGCACAATGGTTCCCCCCCCCCCCATTTTAAAATTATTTTTAATGGAAAAACAAATGAAAACAAATGGGGTTTTTATGAATCCCCCCTCACCTTAAATGGATGGGTTTTTAACCTATAAAATGAAAACAAAAGAGGGAAGTGCTGCACACCTCTAGTCAGCAATGTGATGTGGCTGTAAAAAAAGGTTAATGCAATTTTAGGCTGTCTTAACAGAAGTATTGTCTCCAAGTCAGCAGATGTAATAATTCCAATCAATCCAGCACTGGCCAGACCTCACCTGGAGTATTTTCTCTAGTTTTGTGTATTTAATTTTAAGAAGGATATTGACAATTTGTAGTGGGTTCAGAGGAGGGCAAAAAAAAACCGATAAGGAGTCTGGAAAGTAAGTTTTATGAGGAAAAGTTGAAGGAATTGGGTATGTTTAGCCTAGCGAAGTGGAGATTATGGGGAGCCATAACAGTAGTCTTCAAATATCTAAAGAGCTGCTACCAAGCTGCTGGCAAGGAACTTTTTCTTCACGGCTACAGAGGGCAGAACTAGAAATAACGGGCTCGAGTTACAGAAAGGGAGATTTCAATTAAATATCAGGAGAAACCTTCTAACAGTAAGAGCTGTGCGGCCATGGAACAAGCTGCCTAGGGAGGCTGTAGGTTCTCTCCATCATTAGAGGTTTTCAAAAAGAGTCTGGGCAGCCACCTGTCGGGTATGTTGTAGCTGTAGTCACCCTGCATCCAAACAGGGAGTTGGGCTTCACTAGACGACCTGCAAGGTTCTTTCCGAGTCCAACTTTATGAGTCTGTCTCTAGTGTAACTAACTAACGTTCTGTGCTGGTTCAAGCTGTGGCTTCATTGCAGAAACTGACCAAGAGGGTATCAACTAGGGATGAAATGAGTAGGGCATTATATTTGTGAGTATTCCCGAGTAGTTGAGGAATGGGCTTGAGTTTCTGGCAGCTACTCTGTAATACCGATGAATACAAGTCCATGCTTGATACTCAGTAAAATAGTCAGTATTTTATCGAGCCCCTATGGAAAATGCAGTGGGCAGGAAGGGGGGACAGCAGGAAAACTTTTGGGGGGGCATGCTGGGCAAGAAGGGGGGCAGCAGAAAAGTTCCCAGGGTTGGCACGGTAGGCAGGAAGCGGGCAGGGAGCAGCAAACTCACCATGTATGTAACCCATAGAGTCCAAGTGGAGGGAGCCAGCATGCTGCTTTGGAGTGGAGATGGTGCGCAGGATCTCTGGGAGCATGCTGGACTACATTTCCCAGCATGCTCCCGGAACAAAGATGGTGGCCTGCAGCACAGGATCAAGTAAGCAGTGCTCGATCAGGGAGTTACCGAGTATCGAGTAACATACCGATTCCTTGGGTCCTCAGTAAAACAAAGTCGAGTACTGCAATCCTGTAAAAAACAAGGAAAACTGAGTACCAAGTTTCAGTCCTAAAC
Source organism: Sphenodon punctatus (assembly GCA_003113815.1). Classification (NCBI taxonomy): domain Eukaryota; kingdom Metazoa; phylum Chordata; class Lepidosauria; order Sphenodontia; family Sphenodontidae; genus Sphenodon; species Sphenodon punctatus. Next base: position 54,599 of record QEPC01012954.1, on the reverse strand, counting down.
CAGTTCCAGGGAATTTTTGTGATGTGGACACCCTCTACAATGGGAGACTAAATGAAGACCACTAGCTCATTACACTGAGACCATCAGAAGCCAATCATTCTAGTCCTCAGTGTACTTGGGATAACTTTGAATCAGCCATGAGACAAGGGGTTCCCTTTCCCACTCCTAACTCGTGAGTCTCCAAGTTTCCCCCCTCAGTTGTTTTCAAACCATGCTGCATTTCTATTAAATGAGAGCTTAGATCCTTTGGAAAGCTGCACATTAAGATGAACCACGGACACTCCATTAGCCATTGCTCAAACCCAGGAGGAAGAAAACAGTTTATTAACAGCTAAAGAAAGGTTTCCTTTTATAATGAACCTTCCTCCAGTATTGAAAAAAAGCCATATCTTTCTCTTCCTTCCTAAAAAATGGTTTCTTTAGGGTTTAATTAACTTCTCTCCACTTTTCCTTTGTGGCAAAGTGTCACCCTGCCCATAAGACAAACTCTGTTTGTTCCTCTACTCCAGGGAGTGTTGGGCTGCCAGATAACTACTCTGCCTAACGTGCTGGGGCTTTTCTATTTAAGCGTAACATATTATTTCAAGGAAGAGAAAGGTAATAATAAAAAGCAATTGCACTAGGGAGACTGGGCAATTCAGGTGAGGGGGCTGGTAATGAGATGCAGTGCTCTTCTTCTCCAAGTCATTGGTATGAATGCAGTGATGCAGTGGTGGTGTATCCCTTCTACGTGCTGGGTTTTTAATGCTGTGCTAGACATCAGAGCAAAGGTAATACACATCAGGGCATTGGTTTCCCAAATTTGTGCTCATGTGAGATATAATATTGATCCTGAGATGCCAGGCTGCAACAAAAATAACACAAAGCATTGTCACACATGCCAGCATGGGTTTGTCAAGAATAAGTCATGCTAGACTAACCATCTCCTTTTTTGATCGAGTTACTAGTTTAGTGGATCATGGGAATGCTGTGGATGTAATATATCTTGATTTCAGCAAAGCCTTTGACAAAGTCCCCCACGATATCGTTGTTGACAAGCTGGTAAAATGCAGGTTAGATGGATTTACAGCTGGTTAAAGAACTGTACTCAAAGAGTGCTGCTCACCAATGGCTCCTCAGCAATCTGGAGGGAGGTGTTGAGCAGGGTGCTGCAGGGCTCTGTCCTGGGCCTGGTACTATTCAACATCTTTATTAATGACTTGGACAAGGCAGTAGAGGAAATGCTTATTAAATTTGCAGATGACACAAAACTGGGAGGGATAGCTAACACCTTTGAAGACAAAATAAAATTCAAAATGATCTTGATAACTTGGAAAACTGGGATGAAACTAACAAAATGAAGTTCAACAGAGATAAATGAAAAGTTCTGTAGTTAGGTAAGAAAAATCAAATGTACAAATACAGAATGGGGGCTACCTGGCTTGGCAGCAATACCTGTGAAAAGGATCTGGGGATTGTAGTTGATGACAAACTGAAGCATCGTTTCCAAATCCCAAGAAGTAATAGTTCCACTCTATTCTACACTGGTCAGACCTCATACGGTAATATGTTTATTGTGCTGGCCTTAGCCCTAACAAACAGAACAACACAACAATTCTAGACAATTTACCTACTGTAAGGCACGGGGTCTGCCGGAGGGGTCAGTTGCAGAAAAGACCCCCCCAGTGAGACAGCACGGCACCACGGGGAGACTTGACTCCGCCCCTAGCAGAACCCCGACTCGGGGAACCCCCGTCAACGCTGCAAGCGGAGGCACGTTCGTCGGTCACGCCCCCGACGCTGGCCGATGTTGGGGAATCCCCTCAGGCCATTGACAGCCCTACAGCAGCGGCGAGGCGCACGCCGGNGCCCCCAGGGCCGGCGCGCATTCTGGGAATGCCCCCGCCCCTGCCACAGTGTTCAGAATGCCTCAGGGCACGCACAGGGGCGGGGCTCACAGTACATAAGCCAGCGCTGCAGAGGCAGCGGTGCTGGTGATTTCCAAGAGACCGGCCCCCTAGCGATTGTCTTTGAGTGCCTTCGAACGAGTGAGACTGAGCGTGGGTGTAGAGCGAGTGGACCTTCCTTCCTGTGCCCTGAACCTTGAAGAGTGTGACCTTTGGCAGCAAGAGAGTGTGCATCCTGTGAGTGTATTCCTTCCTTCCCCCCCTGGGCGGCCCCTCCCCTGGCGTGAGTGCCCCCTATTCCCTTTACCCTTCGGGGTTCCCCTTCCCTGGCCCCCCGCACCAGCCCTCACGTGTCTTCCTGTTCCCCCCTGGACCCCTTGGTGTATGTGCGATCTGAGTGGCAGGGTGTACCACGGGTTTCTGGTTGTCGCTCGCCCTATGATGATAGGGACCCGGGCAGTGCGTTGCTTGCACTAGATCCCATTGGTCCACCCACTATCCTGACGGGCTTTCTCTCCGCTGGGCGCGTGCCCCTAGCTTCGAACGTGAACCCGTGGTCGCGAGTGAACTTGTGCGTTTGGATCCCCTCTGCCCCTACCCCGGTCACACCTACCTTCATCCTTACAAATATGCTAAAATTAAACTTAACCATAACCGTGGCACACTCAAATAGCATAATCATCAAATTTCATTTTCAGTTTGTTGCTATAAAATACCTTTATACCCATTTGTTCTGGGGTCAGTTTATAATGAGTCTTTCAATACAATGAATTAACAGTTACTATGCGTGCCCGTAACCTGGCCGCCCTAAACGCAAAGAAGGCAACTTCATTCATAAAGTCATCTTTTTTATCTCCCAAAAGATATCATTTTCTGCAGTGTTGACCGCTGTGGGTCAAGCTTAACTTTTTTCAAAATCCTTTCCCTAGGAAGAGTGTAAATTGGACAAACCAACAAATAATGAAAAAGGTCTTCCACACTCTCTCCCCCACAAATACATTTCTTCTCCTGGTATGGGGTTCCTTTATATCTTCCCTCTATGACTGCAGTAAACATGGTCTGAAATCTAAGGGAGTTAAAAACCTTCCTATACAGAGAATTTTCTTGTGCCTCCAGATAACCGGCTCCATTTAACCCTGGTATCCAAGGCCAGCACAATAAACATATTGATATATTGATTGACTGACCTCTGGAGTACCATGTCCTGTTCTGGGCACCACACTTTAAGAAGGACGACGACAAATTGGAATAGGTTTAGAGGAGGGCAAGAAAGATGGTCAGGGGTATGGAAACCAAGTCATATGAAGAAAGGTTGAAGGAACTGGGTAGGTTTAGCTTTGAGAAGAGACGACTAAAGGGAGACATGATAACAGTCTTCCACTACCTGAACGGCTGTCACAGAAAGCATGGCAAAGACGTGTTCTCTCTTGCCCCTGAAGGCAAGACTAGAAATAATCAGCTCAAATGACAAGAAAGCAGATTTCGGTTAAACATTAGGAAGAACTTTCTCATGGTAAGAGCTGTTTGATCATGGAACAAATTACCTAGGGAGGTGGTGGGCTCTCCTTTGCTGGAGGTTTTCAAACAGAGAGCTATCTGTCGGAGATGCTGTAGCTGAGGATTTTCTGCATTGAGCAGGGGGTTGGACTAGATGACCTCTGATGTCACTTCCAACTCTATGATTCTGTGTCAAATAGCAAGTGGTATTGCAATCCCATCTGCAGACCCATAAGTGTGGGAAATGTTGCATTGGGGGAATAAATAAGGCTTTTAAAAGGTTGGCTATAATAAAAATACCTGATGGCCCTTTTGTCACCCATCCTCTTCAAACTAGATCATTCAGAGACATTCAGGACTTTGCTATAGCCTCCAAGTTAATGGAGTTGGCCCATTAGTTCAAGCAGGTGGGACTCATGTTTGACATTCAGTTCAGAGTTCAGCCCCTAGAGATGTCTTGGCCTGAACTGTTTCCCCACTCGTCCCAAAATTGTTTTCAAACGCCTTAGACTGTGCCTCCTTCCTCTTGTCTGTGGTACTTGATGTCCCCATGCCACACACACACATATATTTTACCTTACCCTCTACCCCTTATCTTCCCTTTCTTTTCCATTTTATCTCCAGAGTTACAGATAGGGTTGCCACCAACTCCCAGCTTGATCCAGAGTCTCCAGCCTCCACAGGAAGTCCTAGGGAAAGCTAGGGGTGCCCCAGGTAACCCAGAGAAATCGGGGATTCCAGGGATAGCAGGGGGTGGGGCTATAGGCATCAGAGATGAGTGTGACAACTCTTTTGTCTCAGCCCCTCTCCAAAGTGGCCCTTCCCCCCATGGAGCATTGCAACATCATGACCTTTATGTCTGAAAGGATCATCATGCAGTTGCTTTGCCCCATACCTGCTGATGTGGTCCCACCTTCTGCAGGGGAGGTGCTCCAAAGTCCACTAGAAAGGAAAAGTTAAGTGGCTTCTGCCCTGGGCTCCACTGGCTCTGAACCTACAGACATAGGAATATGCTGGTGGATTATTTCCCTTGCTATAGCACCCTCTTTTGCATCTCTCTATAATGAAGACACAGGAATGTGCAAATAAATGTTGTCACTCCTCAAATAGGTCAGCGAAGTTGTAAAAAACTCCTCAACGCCACATTAAAGCAAAGCCGCCGGAAGTGACGTTCTCCCCGTTGCCGGCGGCGGCGGCGGCTGGAGACACGGGGCTTTGGAGCGGCGCGTTCTTAAGCCAGATAATTGAACACTTAAGAACGTGCCGCTGCAAAGCCCCGTGTCTCCAGCCGCCGCCGTCACCGGCAACGGGAGAACGTCACTTCCGGCGGCTTTGCTTTAATGCGGCGTTTGGGAGGCACTTCAGCGCGCCCTCGTTTAAAAGCAGTGTAAGATACAGGGTATTTTTAGACGTTACGAGATCACGATCAACCACAGTGAACCACGGTCAATCCCGTGGCGGGGCCAAAGCGTCCTGAACGTCTGTTTCGTGGGCGCCAGATGTTCACCACGGTCAATACCCACATGGGGTCAAAATCAACCACACTTCCAGAATTCCCCCCTGGACCATCACCAAAAGCGTGGTCAAAGAGATTCCTGACGGGAACCAACAAAAAAAGTAATGTCTGGCTGGCAACCACCGGCCGGAATCAAAGGAAATGAATCCCAGCTGGGGACAAAGCACACAGCATCGCTGCCAGACAATGAGCAACAACACAGGCCGGGGAGGGAGATTTAAAGGGCACACAGCAGCAGCCGGAACGAGCCGCCTCGGAGCCTTCCGGGTGCTTGACCACGGCCTGGCCCGGGATCGGCGCAACGTCTGTTGTGCTCCCCAGGCTGTGATCTGCCAGCCCGATTCACTGCCGTGGTCTTGGTTCTGTCACGTCTGTTCAGGGCTTTTTTTGACCACGGGGGGTGGTTGCTCGGTTCACCCCCACCGGGAATCCACTGTGGTGAATCGGGACTGCGTAACATCTGAAATCACCCACAGTCCCACTCTCACATGGGGATGGATACTGAAGATCCAACATGCCAAATTAATGTGCCTCTAGCCTCCTTCCTGTATGGCAGTGCCGACATGTTTTGTGAGTTTTATCATGTGTGTGTTCCACTGATAGATCTGATCACTTCTGAGCACACACAACAGATCTGGGATAGGTAAGTTCTGCTGGGATAGAAGTGAGGAACTGACTCAGCAACGGCCATTGTTGTGTGCTGCTCATCAGCCTACACACCCATATCAAAGAGCGACACTAACATGCTTCCATCTACATTTGCTAACACTCTCAGGACTGTACCTTCACAAATGGAGAAGGCAAATTGATTTTGCTAAGCTGTCAAAAATGAGGGGCTTTGTTTGGCTCTGCATCCACACACTGATGGAGTAATGGTCTGTAATGCATGGACTTCTCAGGAGACTTGTTCTTCCTACCAAACAAAACTAATTAACGATGGTAATAAATAAACCAATCCAGGCACATGAGGATGTTCAGACCTTTCAGGAAGCCTGTTGCTGATGCTCTCTTCCATAGCCTTACGCAATATGCTTTGCTCAGGGCTGGACTCAGTTTGAGCATTGTGCATGTTCCTCAAAGAAGTGTGGGAGTAAAAACTGAGCAGAGTTATTCTGAGAAAGTGGCCACTCACAGCTGGACCATCTCCCCTAGTAGATTCATGCAGGGAAAAGAAAAGACCATGGCCATGTGGGACTCCTTCTTCCATAGGCTTTTTCAGCCACTTTCACGGCACTGTGCAGCATCAGGCAGCATCCCCCTGTATGCAGACCTCGCTCCACAGTCTGGAACAAAGAAAGGCAATTGGCTCTGCTGGAAATGATGCAGATTATTGTCCGCTCTCCATCTCTATGGACCTTACTCAAGACCAGTAATGGAGTCAGACTGTACTAACTTCTCCTAACATTCTTACAGTTGTTCTGCTCCAAAAAATGTTCTGCCCCCAACAGCAGCACTGCTTTAGTCCATGCTGCCAAAAGCCTATTTGCAGAACTCCTTGACATCCGCCAGTCTTGAGGGCAATCTGAATCGCCATTTTGACAGGGAAACAAGCCCCACTGCCTGATGGTAAGAGCATAAGAAGTGCCACACTGAGTCAGACCAATGGTCCATCGAGCCCAGCAGCATCCTGTCTCCGACAGTGGCCAATCGCAGTCACCTTGGAGAAGTACTCAACAGGTCATAAGGGAGTGATCTATTCCCTGCTGTTCACTCCCAGCTTCCGACAGTGCGAGGTTGCATCCCACAACCTACCTGTCTAATAGCCATTAATAGACCTGGTAAGATGCATTAGGAACTTTTGGGGGCTTTTCCCCCCACAGAGCCCACTCCCATAACTTTATTTTTAAAAGAAATAAATACAATGATGACCAGGCAGTGTTAGGAGCATAGGTTGCAGGCATTCCTGTTTACATATACAGATATATCATGATCGGGTAATGTATGCCAGATCTGCAGGTTCCCCGAAACCTGGGCCAGTTCTTTAATACAGTAGTTTTCAAACTGGGTGTGGGGCATGGAAGGTATTCTGGGGGTGGAGGGTACAAGATGGCGCACAGGTGGCAAACACCTAGTTCCACTCTCACTGAAGCAAACAGGCATTTCCAAAAAGATGGACCAATAAGGGGGGAGAGAGTCATCGAACAAGGGAGAGTGTCGGGACCTGGGACTTGATCCAGCAGACTTCTTGGCTGACCTCAAGATGCATCAGTGCAGCACAATGGTTGGGGGTTACTTCTCCCTCGCAGGCTCCCTGCTGCTAGCTCCGGCCACACCCTGTTGGTTCTGGATTGGCTCTTCCCTGTTCCCATGACTGCCCAGTTCCCAGAGGAAGCCAGGTGGGATAATGGGTATGTCTGCATGTACATTATCCCTGAATAAACCCCTCTAATTCAGGGATTGTTCATGTGGACAGACATCCCGGTATAAATAATTCCTGCTTCCT
>QEPC01012954.1:33092-47112 GCA_003113815.1 Sphenodon punctatus | reverse complement strand
TGAACCACGGTCAATCCCGTGGCGGGGCCAAAGCGTCCTGAACGTCTGTTTCGTGGGCGCCAGATGTTCACCACGGTCAATACCCACATGGGGTCAAAATCAACCACACTTCCAGAATTCCCCCCTGGACCATCACCAAAAGCGTGGTCAAAGAGATTCCTGACGGGAACCAACAAAAAAAGTAATGTCTGGCTGGCAACCACCGGCCGGAATCAAAGGAAATGAATCCCAGCTGGGGACAAAGCACACAGCATCGCTGCCAGACAATGAGCAACAACACAGGCCGGGGAGGGAGATTTAAAGGGCACACAGCAGCAGCCGGAACGAGCCGCCTCGGAGCCTTCCGGGTGCTTGACCACGGCCTGGCCCGGGATCGGCGCAACGTCTGTTGTGCTCCCCAGGCTGTGATCTGCCAGCCCGATTCACTGCCGTGGTCTTGGTTCTGTCACGTCTGTTCAGGGCTTTTTTTGACCACGGGGGGTGGTTGCTCGGTTCACCCCCACCGGGAATCCACTGTGGTGAATCGGGACTGCGTAACATCTGAAATCACCCACAGTCCCACTCTCACATGGGGATGGATACTGAAGATCCAACATGCCAAATTAATGTGCCTCTAGCCTCCTTCCTGTATGGCAGTGCCGACATGTTTTGTGAGTTTTATCATGTGTGTGTTCCACTGATAGATCTGATCACTTCTGAGCACACACAACAGATCTGGGATAGGTAAGTTCTGCTGGGATAGAAGTGAGGAACTGACTCAGCAACGGCCATTGTTGTGTGCTGCTCATCAGCCTACACACCCATATCAAAGAGCGACACTAACATGCTTCCATCTACATTTGCTAACACTCTCAGGACTGTACCTTCACAAATGGAGAAGGCAAATTGATTTTGCTAAGCTGTCAAAAATGAGGGGCTTTGTTTGGCTCTGCATCCACACACTGATGGAGTAATGGTCTGTAATGCATGGACTTCTCAGGAGACTTGTTCTTCCTACCAAACAAAACTAATTAACGATGGTAATAAATAAACCAATCCAGGCACATGAGGATGTTCAGACCTTTCAGGAAGCCTGTTGCTGATGCTCTCTTCCATAGCCTTACGCAATATGCTTTGCTCAGGGCTGGACTCAGTTTGAGCATTGTGCATGTTCCTCAAAGAAGTGTGGGAGTAAAAACTGAGCAGAGTTATTCTGAGAAAGTGGCCACTCACAGCTGGACCATCTCCCCTAGTAGATTCATGCAGGGAAAAGAAAAGACCATGGCCATGTGGGACTCCTTCTTCCATAGGCTTTTTCAGCCACTTTCACGGCACTGTGCAGCATCAGGCAGCATCCCCCTGTATGCAGACCTCGCTCCACAGTCTGGAACAAAGAAAGGCAATTGGCTCTGCTGGAAATGATGCAGATTATTGTCCGCTCTCCATCTCTATGGACCTTACTCAAGACCAGTAATGGAGTCAGACTGTACTAACTTCTCCTAACATTCTTACAGTTGTTCTGCTCCAAAAAATGTTCTGCCCCCAACAGCAGCACTGCTTTAGTCCATGCTGCCAAAAGCCTATTTGCAGAACTCCTTGACATCCGCCAGGCTTGAGGGCAAGCTGAATCGCCATTTTGACAGGGAAACAAGCCCCACTGCCTGATGGTAAGAGCATAAGAAGTGCCACACTGAGTCAGACCAATGGTCCATCGAGCCCAGCAGCATCCTGTCTCCGACAGTGGCCAATCGCAGTCACCTTGGAGAAGTACTCAACAGGTCATAAGGGAGTGATCTATTCCCTGCTGTTCACTCCCAGCTTCCGACAGTGCGAGGTTGCATCCCACAACCTACCTGGCTAATAGCCATTAATAGACCTGGTAAGATGCATTAGGAACTTTGGGGGGCTTTTCCCCCCACAGAGCCCACTCCCATAACTTTATTTTTAAAAGAAATAAATACAATGATGACCAGGCAGTGTTAGGAGCATAGGTTGCAGGCATTCCTGTTTACATATACAGATATATCATGATCGGGTAATGTATGCCAGATCTGCAGGTTCCCCGAAACCTGGGCCAGTTCTTTAATACAGTAGTTTTCAAACTGGGTGTGGGGCATGGAAGGTATTCTGGGGGTGGAGGGTACAAGATGGCGCACAGGTGGCAAACACCTAGTTCCACTCTCACTGAAGCAAACAGGAATTTCCAAAAAGATGGACCAATAAGGGGGGAGAGAGTCATCGAACAAGGGAGAGTGTCGGGACCTGGGACTTGATCCAGCAGACTTCTTGGCTGACCTCAAGATGCATCAGTGCAGCACAATGGTTGGGGGTTACTTCTCCTGCTAGCTCCGGCCACACCCTGTTGGTTCTGGATTGGCTCTTCCCTGTTCCCATGACTGCCCAGTTCCCAGAGGAAGCCAGGTGGGATAATGGGTATGTCTTCATGTACATTATCCCTGAATAAACCCCTCTAATTCAGGGATTGTTCATGTGGACAGACATCCCGGTATAAATAATTCCTGCTTCCTTGTTTTACACCTGAATTGACCAACCTGATTTTGAGGTTTTATGTTTTCTGGTATAAAATAATATCAGGATAGTGCTTGTGTAGATGCTTATGCTCAGGGGATGAAGCCCCCCTGCCACACATATAAGATAAGATATGTTTATTCAGCGTGACACCAGGTCATTGCATAACCAATAGCAAACATTAGAAGACATACATAAATAATCCATTATTAAAACAAGGAAATTAAAACACTAAATCTAGGATTTAACTAGATCCCCAGGTTACCAGCCCACCAATTTAACAATAAACAATCAGAATAGCTTATGAACATTTCCTCATAAAAATGATATACTAAACTCAAATTGCGACAACCGCACTAAGTTTCTCTAAATTCCTCCAGGGCAATTTTATCCATAAAGAGAAACATAGTCTCCCATTTGCCAAACTAACTTATACATTAAAAATAAATTTAATAACTAATTATGCACCAGGCGGGTCAATATCCCCCCCAGATAATAGCCCAACGAATCTACAAAAGGGTAAACCCTATCACTCATCTAGCAGTGAATAAAACACAGAACAAAAAAACACATAATTCAGCCTGTGATCCCATCAAGAGGATAAAATCCAATTCATATACCTATAAAGGTTCATCTAGAGTTGATCCACATTCCAGGAATCTCCTCCGTGCTTGTACCATCCGCAGGAGAAATTCTGCAGTAAACTCAGTTTGGCTAACATCTGTATTGTCCAACAGATGATCTAAAATTGCTCCCTCCAATCTCCCCAACAGCTTAGCCAAAAGTGGTCCCAAGAGTTCTTCCCTGAAGCCATGGTATAGGTGGCAGTGCAGTAGCATGTGTCCAACAGTCTCCACCTCCATTGAGTCAACGGGGCAGAGTCGCTCCAAGAAAGGAACCCCCACAAAGCGGCCGTCCAGAACCCTAGATGGTAGTGCGTTTACTCTTCCCGGTAGATCATCTGTTTGGCCTTTGCAGGGATCAGCATGGCAAGATATGAGGCCATGCAATCAGGGAGAGGGGCCCACTGATCGTAGTTCCCCAAATGAGGGGAAGCCCTAGCCCTGGCCATCTCCATTTGCCTATTAATATCCCCTGACCTCTGAATGGCCTCCCTCAGAACTGTCACTGGGGGCCTGGGGGCCAAATAATCCCTGGATAGTCCCATTTCCTGTAAGTGAGCCTCCACCTTACTCCGCCATGGGCTCACATAGATGTCACAGCTCAATTCCTTAAGAAGCTCAGACCCTTGACCTGTAAATACTCTGTACCACATCTTGAAAGCTGACTCCAAAGCCAACTGCTGCCATCCCCTTTGGCCCAGCTCCAAACTCGCAACTGCATGCGGGGTCCCTTTGATATTTCCCAGAAGTTCAGTCAGAAACCTGGCCTGGACAGCATCCAGGTCTTTCCTAACAAAAGGACCCCAACGTTCAGCGCCATAAAGGACTTGTGACCTAATTTTGCTATTATAAACCCGCAAAGCGGGTGCAGTAGCAGATCTACCTTGTCGCGCAAAGAGACTGAAAATAGCGTGAGCCGGGCCTTTAATTGCAATCAGACATTTATGAACATGGTCCTTCCAGGTAAGTGATCTATTAAACAGAATTCCCAGATACTTAAACGTTGGGACTTGCCAAATCTCCTGAGCACCAATAATCCATCAATAAGTTTTCCTCCTACTTGTAAATACAACAATTTTCGACTTTCGATGGTTTAGTGTTAGTTTATTAGCTTCACAAAATTCGACAAAACCCCTAAGTTGCCTAATCAAGCCAACACGGGTCTGTGATAAAAGTACCACGTCATCCGCATAGCAGAGAAACCCAATCGGTCTACCTGTCAGACTAAGGGGAAAGCAAGTTGAAGCAGCCATTTTGGGAATAACTGCATTTAAATAGAAGTTGAAAAGGATTGGAGCAAGGACACAGCCCTGCCTAACCCCAGCGCAGGCATGGATTGGCGAGGTGACATGTTCCCGAGAGTCCATCCTCACCCTCAAGGCAGACTCTGAATACAAAGCGCGGACTAGACACACAAGTCTTTGGTCAGCAGAGGAGTCCTGGAACTTTCTCCACAGGACTTCCCTGCTGACCGAATCAAAAGCAGCCCTCAGATCAAGGAAGGCATATACGGCTCCATTCTGCGCTCTATACTTTGCCACCAAATGATATAAAAGAAAACATTGCTCTATAGTGGAGCGTCCACGTTGGAATCCCGCCTGCTCCGGGGCAATGATCCTGTCCCGCTGCATCCAGTCTATCAACTTATGAAGCATATATTTTTCCAATTAATGATAAAAGACTAATGGGCCTATAATTGGCTGGGTCTTCCCTTGAGCCCCTCTTAAAAATAGGCACTACTAGAGCCATAGTCCATATAGATGGAATCTTACCAGTGCTTTTAATGGCCGTAAATAGCTTTGCCAGCAAGGGCAACCACCAGTCCCTATGCTCCTTGACAAAGTTAATGTAGATTAAATCTGGGCCAGGTGCCTTATGACTCTTAAATGAATCGATCAGGTCATCAACCTCCCCTTCCGTAACCAGGGGCCAAGGGGGCAATGTCTCCAAGCTATCATTCCAGCCTAGGGTCTCCTCCTCCTGTGAATCTTCCACAGTCTGGTAGAGGGCCAAAAGATGCCTCACCCAGACCTCCGGAAGGATTAAGTGATCTGATACCCTTGGCCTAGGATACCGTAAGCCCAAGGAGTTCCACCCATTGTGATTCCCAGTACAGCTTTTTCTTCTCCTTTAGCAGGAGCCTATACTCTCTCTTGAACTTAATGTAATCAGGAGGCATTTTACAAAAGGGACCCTGCCTAAAGGCCCTATACTGACGCTTCAGCTCAGCTCTAAGGGACCGACAGTCCTTATCAAACCAAATTTTATGCTTCTCTAAAGAGGAAGGCTTAACCGTACTACCATTGGACTGAATCAATTGAAATACACTGGAGGAAAATTGATTATAAATGTCCACTATATCGCCCAAATTATCAGATTGAATCAATGAATCTCTCAGGCTAGTTATATTGGGATGCTGAGTTAATAACATAGCTCTAGAAGCCATTCTACTAGTCCAAGGGGGTGCTTTATAAATTTCTAGGGCCTCTAGTGATGGAGATAAGTTGTTACTAGGTATTGTCTTTTGCCAATCACCCCCAATTGTAAGCTGAAGCGGTAAATGGTCTCCCAGCAGCTCCATACCCACAGAGAAATCAGTAATGTGGGGCAAAACTGCAGATGAAACCATGATAAAATCAATGGTACTTGAGCCCAAAGTCCCCACATAAGTAAACTCTCCTGGCCTATCCCTAAAGCTGGCCCTATTTAAAAAATGGAGATTGTGGGCTAGAGCCAGTTCAGCCAATCTAATACCCGACGAGTTAATTTGGAGATCATTGGAGACCCTTGACCTCAGCACATCAGTCGGGGGCAAGGAGGACAGATCACAAAAAGAGCTTAGGGTCAGATCGTCTGGTCCAATTCTAGAGTTAAAATCTCCAGTAAGAATTAACAAGGCCCCATGATGGTCAGTGCATACTTGCTTGATAAAATTCTCCAATAGATTCCAGCTATTTTCCCTAAACGAGCCCGCATTGCACTGCGGCAAATACACAGTAATAATTGCCCATTTATAGGATCCCGATGTGGCAACAAAACCATGTGCGAGCTGGGGGAGTATGAACATTATGATATCCTTGAACGGTGATGGTTGGGCAATGAGGCAACCCAACCCTCCACACGCCCTTCCTCGCTGGTTATATGAGACTGCTGGCAAGGTGTAGACAATAAAACCATCTAATTCTACTGGCAACTTGGCCCATGTTTCCTGTAATAATATTACCTAATACTTCTGGGTAAGCAAAATGAAGTCTGACTCCCTACTATGCCTTGCCCACCCTGCAATGTTCCAGGAAGAAAGTGCAATAGACCCGCTATAAGGGTCAGTAATCAGTCATTGTGGTGGGGGCATCCTCACCTCTAGATGATCATCAGAAAATCCACCTACTGCCCAGGTACTGTAGAAATATTTTGCGGGGTCAGTAGCCGCCCCCCCCCCCTCCAGACGAGGCCTCCCAGACACTGCAGGAGCAGAACCAACCTCCTGAGACCCATCCAGGACCCCACTCGGTCCCTGGTCAAAGCCTGGGTCAGGTCTACAGAGCAAGTCTTCTTGGATGTTACCTTTTCCGCCACTTAACTGTTGAATAGAGGTACTTATTCGCGGAGATGGGAAAGCTGCCAAGGAATCCGGAAAGAAACTCTCACCGGTTTCCAAGACTAAACTTCCTATCTCCTCCGAGAGGGCCACTTGCTGATCTTACTATAGCCCGCTCCTCAACCTCCACCCCCCCTACCTGAGCAGGCAGGCAGGGACTCGGGTGCATTGCCATGTTCAATAGCCTCTTACTTATAGGGAGGTGGGGGGTGGGGTGGGGTGGGGTGGGGGAATAAAGCTATCTGATGTCTCCTCTGGGCAAAACATGGAAGCCCCAGGCTTTCCCCCAGGAACCCCCAGCGGGAACTCCTCCTGCTGGGGGTCCTGGGTACAAGTCTCCATTAGAGGAGGAACTTCCCCATCCCTATACTCAAAGACCTCGCCCACCTGCACCCCCCAAGAAAAAAACAGGGGAATATGATGCAGTAGTTGTGAGATAAGGTCTAAATTATGAAAATAGATAATTAGGCCCTGAGTTCTCCATTGAGCTGGTAATAAATAAAATTTACCAATATGGTTCCTGGGAACAGAGAGACCCAATATAGAGGACAAATGGAATTGTATGTTTTCTTTTGATCGCCAAGATGGAAAAAAAACATTAGGCAATGGTCTAATGTGGAATGAAAGGGTTTTCTCATATCTTCGTCCCCTAGGTCTAGAGTGTTGTAACTCGGCCTGTCCAGCAGGGGATTCAATAAAAGTCCTTTTAGGCATAAATGCCGCTATTTCTGGGCGTACCTCCATTTTCTCTACAGCAGGGGGGACCTGTGTCGGAATAGTGGTCGTTGACTCTACTCGACTCCCATATTGCCCCACCATACTCCAGGCATCCAACTTAAAGTTTAACCTCCTTATTTCACCAATGGATTCAATTACCACCACCCCACTGAGCCTCCTGCTCTTTTAACAAATTTATAATGGTAGATAACTGAGCAGCCATTTCCTGGATCAAGGTGCTAGAGGACTTATCTAACTGGAGTGCCCCCTCTATCTGAGAAGGATCCTCAGAATTTGGACAGGATGTCCCAGGCAGTCTATCGTCCCTCACACCTGAGGAGGACAGAATGCCTAGGGATCCATTTGAGGAAATTAGGGAAGGGGCGGGAGGACAAGCCTCTTGTAAAGATACAGAGGTACAACAAGAGGGAGGATTCTTCTCCTTTCCCCTTTGAGGTCCCTTGGCCGCAGGCACACAGTCCTCAAGGACCCTTTGTCTAGAATGTACCTTAGAGGCATCCTTGCGTTCACCTGTACGCTTTCTGGTTAACATGACCCAAGCTCAGAACTGAAAGGTGTGCTGAGCAGGGCACAGTGCACATCAAACAAAATAGGTGGCCGCCAAATTTACAGGAAAGTACCACCCCAGGGCCCAGCCCAAGAGACCTGCCTACACCCCACGACACCGCTGGAGTCCACAAGCCCTTAAGGTGTAGCGCCGGGGCGTCCCCGCCCGGAGCGCAAACGCACTCAGATCAACTCCCACGCAGATGTCACAAAGTTCAATCATGGGGAAAGGGCCCCCAGGTAGCCTACTACAGCAGCAAAGTTGCACAGTTCAGACAAACAGGTAGGCGATGGACGATCTAAGGCTGAGTGCTACCAAATGGTTACCCCTTCTTTCTCCTAAAAGGAGAGCAGGGGATCCCCAGGCAAAGACAACAACGATGGCGGGGAGCAGATCCAGCGGGCGTGAGATCTGCAACGATGTCAGTCCAGCAGAGAAGCCTCCGGGCACCCCGGCTCCAGCCAACGGCCCCAGCCA
Source organism: Sphenodon punctatus (assembly GCA_003113815.1). Taxonomy (NCBI): domain Eukaryota; kingdom Metazoa; phylum Chordata; class Lepidosauria; order Sphenodontia; family Sphenodontidae; genus Sphenodon; species Sphenodon punctatus. The sequence continues at coordinate 38,621 of QEPC01012954.1, read as the reverse complement.
ACGGTCGACACCCTTTAGGTGTCGCCCTTCAGGCTGGCGCCCACAGGGCCCCGCCCTTGGAGTTGTTACCTGGGGAAGGGGAGGGACAAGCAGAGTGGCAGCAGCTTCCTTCAATCACAGCAGCCCCAGTTCCCCCAGCACCAAACACAGTCTGCAACTTGGCCGCAGGGCCCCGCCCTTGGAGTTGTTACCCTATGCAGTTATATGCATCAAAGTTCAGGTCTCAATAGTTCATTCTTAAAGTTGTTCTCTCTCAGCACCTGATGTTGAGGTCTGGGTGCAGATTCTTGCTTCTTTTGTAGTTGCCTGTCATTCCAAGACGAAGTTCCCCTGCCACAGAGAACTGCAGGTAGGCATGGTATTCTTGTCATGTTGTGCCTCAGTTTCCTCAAAGGGAATTTGCGCTTAGTGGTCCAGGCCTGACATGATGTGGTCTGGATACAGGACGCTCTTTTCCAATATGTGGAAACTCAGTTTACACTATGCTAATAAGCCAGGCTACTCAGCAAAGTATTGTAAAGACAATTCATTTATAAATGAAGCTATGAGACTTAAGAATATTATAAATATAAAGCAATAGTTTACTTAAGTTCAAATAAAGACATAGTACAAAAGAAACAGTGTCAGTTAAAATACATGGTTTAAGAGGACATTTCTGTTCAAGGAACAGCTCTGTTACAAGTTCAAAGATCTTAACATCTATAAGATATAACATATGCTCTAAGTATTATTGCTATGGTTGACTCAGTGCATCATATTACCCAGTCCTTTGTCCCATACTGTCATATGGATGTGAGAAAAGCTCCAAGGAAGGAACTGTTTCTGAAAAATCAATTTCTCCTCTCCCTTCTTATGGAGGGAAATGCTTGGAAGTCAGCTAAAAATGACATCAGGTCAAAACTGGTGACAGGGAGGGTTTTCTCAAAGTACATAGTAAGAAGCCTGTTGATACATTCTAAAACAGGTGTCTATCATCTAAGATAGGTTTAACAATGAGTAAACTCCAAACAAACAAGGCCTCTTCCTGCCCTGCTTGGGGGTCACGTATCTTGAGACTGGTCAACAGAAAATGTTGATTTCTTTAAGAGACAGACTTGATGGCATCTTTCTCCAAGATTACAGCTAAAAGGACATTCTAAAGGGGTGGGACACCGGGGAGAATACCGGATACCGGATGTACTGGTATTGGATCTCCCAGGTACTGGATTTACCAGTCTCGGCATATCGGATTTTTAACATTGGCTGTGGTATTGGATTTTTTACATTGCGGCTATTGACTTCAGTGGCCGCAATGTAAAAAATCCGGTACCGCGGCCAATGTTAAAAATCTGGTATGCCGGTACAGGTAAATATCGGATTTATTGGATTAAGTCGATACACCCAAATACCGGCAATATCGGATCTCGGGAGAACCAGAATTCACATCCTAAAGACAGTTCATTAGAAATTAACCGTTCAAAGGCCTAGTCTCATGTTCAACATATTGAAACACAGATGGTCAAAAAAGATATGCCTATATACAGGATACATGACATTCTGCTGTCTCTGGTGGCAAAATGTCACAGACAGGGATTTACAGGAGAGAAGGCTGTGACAAAATGCTACTGATGCTACCTCCTAATCCACTTTGACCCTGCAGCGGAGGGAATCCATCACACCCATCCGCTCCAGGAACCCATGTCAGCAAGTGACATAGGCACAGCAAGGATGTTGGGAGGAGAGGGGCTCACAGCTCCCTACCACCACCACAACGAAGCAAGGACCAGGGGATACTGCCCCTCTCTTTAGGGTCTCTCACCAAACCCCCAGATTGGCCAAGGACGGGGAAGAGGGGCAGCTGGAAATGGAGGGGCAGACAAGGTACCAACTATCTCCAAGAGCACTGGCACCAATCTGTTGTATTCCCAGAAATCAGAGCAGAAGAAGGTGCTGAAATTCAACTGCACTGTCTGTGTGGCAGAATCCAGGTCCTCTTGGAACTGCCCTGTTTGTCTCAGCTTTCTACACAAATACAGAATCCTCTCTGGACATTTACATCCTGGACAATTAATGACAAGACCAGTGCTCTAGCAGAGGCATTCTCCTCTCTGTTGGAGTTCCCCAAGCTGCTGAAATTCAACTGTGCTGCACCATGGGATTGATGCTGTCCTCCTTGTGACTCTTATATCTGTATAAGCATCTATACGGCAATCCCGGGAGAGTGCTTATTCCTGAAAATGAATTATTGTGTAGACAGTTATCCCAGGATGACAATCCCTGGATGTCATTCCAGAATTACAGCTAATACCGGAATAATTGTGTTTGTGCACTGGGGAATGGGTCATGGAAGGTATTTCGGGGGTGGAGGCTACAAGATGGTGCACAGCTGGCAAACAACTAGCTCTATTCTGAAACAAACAGGAATTTCCAATATGATGGACCAATAAGGGGAGAGAGAGAGTCAGAGAACAAGAGAGAGTATCAGGACCCTGGCTTGCTGGAGTTCCTGGCTGACCCCAAGATGCATCAGTGCAGCACAATGGCTGGAGGCTTACTGCTCCCCACTGCTTGCTGTGACTACACCCTACTGGCTCTGGATTGGCGCTTCCCTGTTCACAAGATTGCCCAGTTTCCAGAGGAACCCAGGTGGTTCAATGGGTGCTTTTTGACAGACCTGGGGTGGCCACACCCGGATCTGCTCTGGCGGGGTGGGCGGTGGGGCACCCACAGGTCTGCTCTGGCAGCAGGGGGTTTAACTTGTCCTGCTGCTCAGCCTTGCCATACCTCCTTGACCTGTGTTCCTTGCTGTGTGTTTCAGCTAGTCTGTTCCTCACTCTGCCTGCCCTGTCTTGCCAGCATGTCTGTCTCCATGCCTTTTCCTGAGCCTGCAATCTAGCCCTTGCTCATATTCATTGCCAAGCCCTACTCCTACCCTGTATTGGACCGACCTTCTGGCTTGCCCCTTGGCTACAAGACCTGTATTTCCCCTTTGGAATCATAACTTCCTCTCCATGAACCTGCCTGGGCCTGATCCCGCAGCCATTTACAGGCTTGTCCTGATTCTGCTGACACTTGCAGAAAGCAACAGTAGGGTGGAAAGGAGGAAAGGGAGAAAAGGAGCAAGGAGGTTTACATATGTGTGTGTAGTGATGGGAAGCGATTCAGTTACAAGAGGAAGATGGGCACCATTTAAAAAGTTTGAGAACCACTGCTTTATTGTACAATTGGGATTCTATTGTTAAAAGCTATAATTGCTAAGTAGATTGGACTGAAGAAGACACCACCCAGCGGAATTTACTCAGTGGGCTCAGTCTGTCATTTTAGCCACCAACAGGAGTAAGCCTGAGGCAGATTCCAATCTCCAGCAGTTAGTCAGAGTGCTTGTTTCCTCTGCTCCCTGCCAGAGTTATTGACTGTGCAGTGACCAATCAATGCTTGCTATTATTGGATGGGCTTTTCAGGCCTGTTAAACAGGCCTTGTCCCAGTTACCTGGCAGTATGAGCAGAGCCCATTAAAAATTACATCTAAGAGTAACAGACCTATTAGAAGAGCAAGCTTGCTTCTGTCCTCAGTGGGAAATAGAGGTAAGAGAAGCATTGAAATAGCTGATAAAAGGGATAAACTTGTTTAAAAAGAGAAGGGGAAATGCAGTAAATCACTGACAAGTTCCTACTGGACTGACATACTTAACCTTAGGATATAGAGAAACTTTGGAGCTATAAAATGGGCTTGTGCCAGATTCAGCAAACACAGATGCATCTCATTCATGCAAGTTACTCAAAATCCCATCAGGTTTAGTTGAATTATTCCCCTTTCTTATAGGAAGAGTCCTGCAACCTAACATTAAACTGGTTTCTCTTGACGAACTTCCAGCCTGTTAACATAGGAGACCTTTCCCCTCAGGTCTCGTCTCACAAACAGCAGTTGCTTCTCTACCTGAGGAGTCTCCCTAATATACACACCCCTTTTTTCCAGACTTCCCTGGTGGCTCAGTCCTGGTTTTTAATTTCTGCAGTCTGGAGTCAGCTGACTTACTTCAGCTCCAGCGGCCCACAAGCAGTTTCCCCTTCACAAGCTAAAGGTCCATGGGTGAGGGGATGCCTGGGCCAGGAGCAGGGGAGCGGAGTACATTAACCCCTTCAGGGCCAGCTCAGCCTGCTACAAGATCCCTTTGGAGATGCATACTGTGAAGATTTTTTTTGAATGAAATGGATACAAAAGCACAAGGCTAATCTGTATCAAGACAGCTTTATATGGGTTTAGGGTTGTCAGATCAAAATTTTAAAAATAAGGGACATTAGGGCTAAAACAGAGCAGCCCTTTGTTCTCTGTGGCTCCTACCCACAGCGCAGTGCCATGTTGCGAAAGCTCAACAAACAAAATAATGTTGGGGTATGCACAAAAAATATTTTGTTCAGTGCTTACGTGCGAGATGGTGATGTACTAGAATTAAGAGTGGATCTGGATCTTCAACAGAACAGGGACCAGGTTACAGCCAACATCTGGTCTGTTGGACCCAAACTGGATCAGGTGGATCCTTCAGAGATGGAATCCACACAGATTCTTCATTTCTGGCCTAAGGGGCTGCAGGGTTCTGAAATGAGGGACATCCTTTATGTTCTATGGGACTGTGGGGCACTGAAATAAGGAACGTCTGTTATATTCTATGGGATTCCACAATAAGGGATGTAACCTTTACAATAAGGGCCATCTAGCAATGCAATATGAACCCGATCCAGTAGCCACATGAACATTCTCATCCCCATTGAGTTCACTGGGGCTACTCATGTGATCAGGAAATGCAGGATTACACCTCACCTTTGTGCTTTAAAAAAAGTAATGAAAAACTAAAATTAGGCAGCTGGAATTTTAAAAATAACATCTAAAATAGACTTGAAGAGGACAGGAAAAACAGCCCATTGTATTTACCATGGCTAGACCCTGCAGTTTGTACCTGGCAAAAACCCTAGTCCAGTACATCTCCTCGCAGTACATCTCCAAGTATGTCTCCGCCGAGATGGTCAACCTGGAATTCTTCCATCAGTCGGTCTCCAAGTGGCAGGAGGCCATGGCAGGGGCCATTGAATATGCCGTCCAGCACAGTTCCAAATGCCAGCAGGTGTGATGCCCCCTGCCCCTAGCTCCCATGCAGTGCACCCCTTCTGCCTTTCCCCCAAGTTCCAGGGGGCAGGCCCAAAGACTGAGTAGATAAGTTTCCTTAAAGTTTAAAATGTTTGGTTTTTGTTTAATAATGTTGTTGTTGTTGTTGTTTTGTTAATAAAAGTTATATTTGGTATTGTTATGAGCTTTGTTTGACCTCCTCAATCTTTTATCCCTCTGTGCTGAAGTTCTGGCTGGCAGGAGGCAGAATCTCATACAGCTTGTCAATCCCTACCAGCAACACCTAGCACCACATGTAGTGTAGTTAAGGTATTAACCCAAAGATGTGCCAGGCAGCAGCAGGGTCTCAACTTGCAGACAGCCCCCCAGGAGGGGCAGGGCTTGTGTCTGTGTGTGTGTGCCAGAGAGAAAGAGAGACAGGCTCCTTG
>QEPC01012954.1:7381-32992 GCA_003113815.1 Sphenodon punctatus | reverse complement strand
ATCTATCTATCTATCTATCTATCTAATATTACACAGGGATGGAGGGAGCGGGGGAAACAAAGAACACAGGGAGGGGTACAAAACTGAAATGAAACCTAAATCAATCTAATAATCCTACTCTAAATAAATCCAAAAAGAGGGGAAGGGAATCAGGGATGGAATATATAGAGGGAGAGGGAAAGGATTCAATGGAGGGGGGAGGAAGAACACGGCGGAAAAAAATAAAAACAATGCCTAAATCTATCTAATATTATCTAAATAAATGATAATATGGAGGTAGATGGGTTGGATGGGTGAAATAGGAGGAGGCTGGCAATGGACTGAGGAGAACAAATTGCTGGGAGAGGGATCCTTCTGAAAACACCTGCTGTCAGGAACAGTGACTAGCTCAGAAGGTGTTGGGCAGGGGGAAGGGCAATGAGTTTTGTTACTTGCTGTGCCCGCCTCACCGCAAGCCCCATTGGCTCCGTGCAGCCTAGCTCATGGCCAATTGCAGCTTGCAAAGACAGTGGTTTGAGGAGAAAAGGGATGGTGATTGGGCAGGCTGGCTGTTACTCCAAACCTCTCCACGCCTGGAGGTCTGCTCCTCAGCTGACCCCCCCCCTCCCTGGGTCAGACAGTGGTCTGTCACTGGTCACGTTTCTTCCTCCTGAACCATCCAAATGCGATCCGAGCTGACCGAACTGTTCGGTCAGTTCAGAGTTTTGTGTTGGGTCTGGTTCGGTCGGTTTGGGTTCGGTCGTCCGAATGGACCGAGTTTGGTCCGAACTCCGAACTTCCGAACCACGTTCACACATCCCTACTGACCGAGTGAAAAGGCCCAGTCTTGGCAGTTCAAGCCAGTAGGAGGTTCATACATCTCTGTGGTCAGCCCTCTAGACGGGGACAGACAGAGGCACACACTAGGGCTCTGATCCACAATCCACTGGAGTAGTGCTTCAAAAGGAGTCTGCTGGAGTAAGTGGGTTGTGGATTGGAGCCTAGGCATGGGTTACATATTCAGGGGACCTAGACAGAAACACCTCCAAGTTCTCTTTCTTTAGAGTTATCAGATATGCTATTTTTTCCAGGACACTTATGAAAAATATATGTTGCAGGCCCTGCATTGGTGCATTAGGTGTGTTTTTCATAAGTGTCCTGGAAAAAGTAACCCTAGTTCTCTTCGGTCCTGATTCTATTCAGTTTTGCCTTTGTGTAATATGTCCTTTTTCACCATGATAAAGGAGGTGTATGTGACTGTTGTTCTTATCTGGTAGACTTTTATGGCCTCCCCTCACAGGTCAAATGAAAAACGCAGAGCAATGTGGAATCTGGCTCTCTGACTGGAAGAGACAGAACGCTGGCTAACGTTCACTCTTAATAAAACTGACTTTATGCTGGTGAGGAAGGAGCTGGCAAATTCTGTGAACACCCCTTCTACTGATGGCATCATACAAGCCTAAAACAACTTGCAGTACAAGGGTACTGCCTGGACTCACAGATGGCATGAGTGGCTCCAAAAGCATTTCCCCCCATATAGCCAGAAGGCTGGGCAAACGTTGCTGTCCTATACAGAGCTTGCGTGCAGATCTCACTAGGGTCTTCCATGCTGACTTATGTTTTAAAATTTACTAGCTAAGCTCCTCAACCCTTTCATTCTGGCGATCACAGATATGCAGGATGCTTAGTAACACAGGTATGCTCTCATGAACTTCTGTCTCCTCCTCTCCCCACACTCCAGCGCCTACTACTTGTTTCCACAAGAAAGAACTTACAAGACTACTTGGCAGGCAGGCCTGTTAAGATAAATTTGGGGCCCCGGTATGTCCTGGTAACTGAGGTTCCCCTTCCTCCCATCATATGTGTTGAAATCAAGTTCTAGAGATCATGCTGGTACTTGATTTACAAGCATGGTACTTGCAATTATTATTTATTCATCTTAGTCTAATGCAAGGATGGAGAACTTCAGGCTCAGGGACCAAATGTGGCCCACAGCTAGTTTTTTATTTGACCTCTTTCCAGTTCCTGGATCTAGTTCCTACCCTTCAAACACTGAAAGACTGAGCTCAGGGTAAGTGAGTAGAGATAAGGACAAGCACACAAGGACAGGAGATGAATCCATGGCACAGATCTATGAGCTCGACTCCCCTCTTCTCAAGCGTGTCCCTTAAGCATCCCTGCCCCCAACTTCTATGCAGTCCTTGGAGCTTGTGCCAATTTTCAAAGTGGCCCCTAGGAGGGAGATGTTTCCCCATTCCTGTTTTAGTGTATACGAAGAAAGAAAATTCTTGTCATTTTTTTGCCCCCACCCTGAGCTTGGGGACCTGGTACAATTCTGCTCCCACCCCCCTCCCTCTCATCAGGTGTGCTGGCAATTGATGGACTATGGCTTGCAAGTCTCTGGGTTAAAAATACTGTAATATTCTCTACACTGTACTCTAGTGAATTACTGTGAAACCACTCAGATACTAAGGCACCAATGCAGGCCCTGCAATATGTATTTTTCATAAGTGTGCCTTTAAAAATTAGCCCAATCAGAACTGAGCAAAACATAAACAGACTGATCAGCTTAGCTTTTGTTTCTAGTTACTTTTACTTACAGGGAAACTCAAAGCTGACATTTTTGATTTGCAAATCATAGGAAAATGTTTATCTGCTTAAAAATATAATCCCCCTATTTCCATAGGGATTCTTGAGTGCATTTTTGTTGTTTTTAAGATGCCTAATTTGGGGGAAAATGTGATTCTGTCTCATCACCAAATTTTCTCATGGTCAATTAAAAAAAAAGGCAAAAATACCAACAGGAATATGGGCAAACTAACCCCCCCTCCCCAAAGACATAAAGTAACAGAGACCTTAAAGAAAATACAGTGTGCCACATTTATTTAAATTTATACAGCGCCCTTCCCGCAAGGGCTCAGGGTGGCTTACAATAATAAAACAACAATAAAAATTTGTGCAGTAAAATACTCCCTCCCTCCCTCCAAAATTCCCACCCTCCCCAATAACCCAACCACAACCTAAGCAACAGACAGAGAGAAGAAAGGACCAAATGACACCAGTACTAGAGGCCCTGACAATGGAAGGGAGTGAATTTGGTGAGATATGCCCAGATGGCTCATGCAAGTGATCCATGGCCCTTGCTGCAGGAGAAGCCCCCTCAAACACCAGCACATCTGATCTGGGAGAGAATAGATTTTCTGACTCATAGCAACCAGACTCTCAATGCAGGAACAAGCTCCTAGTTATCTGAGATAACTATCTTAGTGCCATGCCACCCCCATCCAGAGGCCCATTTTTGGGCTGTGCTGTGGCCAACTGGGCCATCTATTTATGGCTGCCCTTCACTATGTTTGACCTAACTTAACATCTAGTCATCATGGAGGTTCCTGTCCACTCTGTAACTTTCCATCTGATCTGACAGAGACCAAAGGAGCTTGAGTGAGTTTCCTGAGGTCATAGAGTGAGCTAGGGTCTTGCCTTGGATTAGAAGCCAGGATCCGCTTGGCTTTCAACTTTCCAGTCTAATCTAAGCACAAAAACCACATGGCCTCCCATTTTTCAATTTGATTTAGGCTTCTAATTGGCACTTGACAAAGCACCTGTCACAAGTTAGTCAATACCAATTAGCATACTTATTAAATGCAAGTGTTTGTTAGCCATGGTTATCTAATTACCTCACAAGCGCAACAGGAGCCGTTGCAAATGGTGGCATGTTTCAGACATTGCTTTCATGGTTATAGATTGAACTCAGGCAGCCATTAGGGGTGCAGAGCAAAAGTGATGAATTTATGGAGCCAGGATGAATTTATTTATCACTGCTTTATTACATTTTCAAAGGACTGAGAGCATCATTACACTTTTTCTCAATGGTCTGCATAAGGGATGGGCCTGTGGAGGTGCCATCTAGGGTTACCACCTATGCACACTTTTAAGGAACACTTATTAAAAATACAGATTGCAGGCCCTGGAACCTGTATTTTTCATGTGTTCCTTAAAAATGTGCATAGGTGGCAACCCTAGTGCCACCCAGCCTGCTGCTCAGAGAATTGTGACTGAGGAACACAGGCTCTTCCATGGTGTCATTTTTGCTACATGGAGGAAGTAGTCTATGGGTGCTTTTGAACAAGCACCTCCCCATCCACCACCCACCCACTATACAAATTGCAGGGCTACAGTGGTGCCTTATGGGTGCCCTGCAACATGTATAGTGGGTGGGGAGGTGCTTGTCTAAAAGCACCCTAAGACAGTGCAAATTCCCCTCCCACTTCATGTAGGCCCAGCTCAGCTGCTCTGCAATCTAACTTGTTGAGAACAAGGAACATAACTGCAAGGGCCAAGTGGGGCACAGGTGGTGGGAAACATCCCCCTGCATGTGGAGTGAAGGGAGCAATCCCCACCTTGATTTTGACCACACCACCACCAGAGCTCTGTCCCCTGCACCTCAAACCCAGGAGTAATGCATCACCACTGTTTGTCTACCACATGATGTGGGACAAAGAATGTGGCTTTCCATTTCCACCTTCACTTTGGACTGTTGCCACACCACCCTGCATGGAATCAAGCTGCCATCTCCTCTCCACTTTGTCCCCCTCCCCTATCAGTACACAATGATCGGAGGAGTATCGGGCACTTTCATATCTAGACCCAAGAAGGCCACACAGAGGTGTGTGCGGGGCGGATTTGACTCTCCTTTATTCCCCCTCACAGCGTCAGCTACATTATTCTGAGAGACAATCTTGGCTTAAATAAGAAAGCAGGATGTTTGGTATCTGTGCACTGATGAGTAATGTTTGATACAAATTAAATCACAGAAGCCACTTGGAATGCAGTGATTGTCATAAAATGTGGGTAATATAGTTAACCATTTTGTCACGCCTGTGGCTGTGTGAGCTGTATAATTTATCAACACCTTTCCCAGTTATTTTGGGTTAATTGTGTGGGAACAGGATAGTAAAAACCAGAGACACCAGTAGATCTGGAATTAGGTTTACTAGATTATTTGGGTTTTACATCATGTGCCTTCTGCTCTGCTCAGACTGTAGGCACTATTCCTATCATCCAGCAGGCAGAGCGGATGGATGATGCAACTTTCATGCCCAGAGAAACCAAAACAACCCCCGTACTCGGTGTTAATTGAATGCCTTGCTTATGAAAAGCGACAGCTTTGAATTCTGAAGCCCTTTATCCTCAAAAAAGGTACACCAGGGGCATCAGCAATGAAAGCTTTCTCTGTGCCAGGGCTGGTCTTAGAATTTGTGAGGCTGTGGTGGCGGCTGCTGCTGCTCTCAGAGGGAGGCCCTGTCAGTGAACGAGGGGCCCAACAGCAGCGGTGGCCCTGGCATCAGTGGCCTTGGATCCTCATCCTGGCAGTGAGTGGTGGCAGCCTAGGGTCCCAGCAGCAGTAGCAGCAGCTGCCGTCGCCTTGTGTTAGCAAAGCCTCTGCTGCTGGGGTTCCAGGTGAGACCACTAGGGCTGCTTCTACATAGCCTAGGTAGTGCAAGGCCCACGGTAACCACCACATTTGCACCGCCCTAATGCTGACCCAGGCTATTGCATCGGCTAACCAGGAAGTACTGAATCAAATGGTGAGAAAGCAGTTCATTCGGTACTGTTGGTCCTCCATCTCTCTGCTAAGCTATCTGGATTCTAGCTAGAGGGTTTCTGTGCAGCAGAGCTTGAAATGTTAAGCCTTTGGTTTTGCAGCAAGCTTGAATATCAGGGGCAGGAGTGGGGTGGGAGTAAAGGAAAAATTACGCAGGGAAAGAGTCGGAATTTAGAGCCACATGGCTCTTTTACTGCTACATGACATTTTAAAGCTTATTATGGGCTAGATTTTGACTTGTGCAGTGTTCCGCGCAGTAAGACATCCCATCCATGCACCACTGCATGAACTAACCAAGCAAACATTTGGTCTGGACCCATGGGGGGAACAGGTGCTGCATGTCTTCCAATTCCTGCCAGGATCCACAGGCCTTTAATCAGCATCTATGGCATTTCTAAGTATGATACCCTTCCAGTCTCGGGCTGCTTTTAGACGTGCACGGCGAACACGCTGCATAAACTCACGCTGCGTGTAAATATGCCGCATTAAGGCTGCTTTTAGACGAGTGGGTTGCCGTGGCACGACCTGCTCGCGCGATGTTTCACAATCTCGCGAGGCAGGATTACACGAGACGGAAGTATGGGATCACGCACACTGAAGGCAGTCACGCATTGTTTGCCAACCGTGAATTAAATACCTTGATAGTGAGGTATTTAATTTGCGATAGGCAAACACTGTGCAACCGCCTCCAATGCGCATGATCCCGTACTTACATCTTGTGTAGGATTTTGAAAAATCACACGAGTGGGTCATGCCACAATGACCTGCTTGTCTAAAAGCGCCCTTAGACGTGATATTTTGCGCGTTAAAGCTGGTTGCATGTCCTTTTAAAGCCGCAAATTATATTTCATTCATGGCTTTAAAAGAATGCGCAACTGGCTTTAATGTATGAAATGTCATGCCTAAATCCCACCTGTGGCATATTTACCTGCAGCGTGATTATATGCAGCGTGTTCACCATGCACGTCTAAAAGCAGCCTTGAACTCAGAGCCTGTGGAAGTCCAGGCAGTTATCCTGACCTCACTGCTGGCCCAGGCTTGTGGCTTTAGTGTGGTGCAGATGCAGCTCCTCTGATTGGCTGGACAGCTTACTCTCCTGATTGGATACCTCAGTTACCTAAAGCCTTAACAGGAAGCATCTGAACAGTGTGATGGCTCCCTAGCTTGCCTTTGCTTTTGATCCAGCCATGTCCCTGCCCTCACTCAGCCTTGCTCCAGTAGTGATCCCACTCTGACCTGCCTCAGATCCAGCTTCTTGAGCCCTGTCTCAGACAACTTGGTTCCTGAGGCAACTAGTTTCCCAGCTCTTCACTTCTGGTTACTGATTTGTCAGCTTCTGACTCTTGAACAGGCACCATCTCATGACTATGACCTTGAGTTGTCCTGTGGCACTAACTAGAACTCCAACCTTGTTTTGGTTCCGACTAACATTGGCTATGATCCTTACCTGGGCCGTGACACTGGGGACCAGACCCACAATGCCATCCATTGCCCTGACCTTGGCCTAATCATTCACTTGGCTAGGTGTGAGAGAGCTTCTCCTCAGCTGCCCATTCCAAACCTCCAGGTCATCCAATTGGTCACACTTGATGACTATTTAGGTTTAAACTACCCAACAGGAACCGAGTTGTGTGGAACAATCCAAGAGTTTTCTCCTAGTGTGTGTCTGCTCTGGTTCTCTGATTTTTTATTTAAATTTCAACCCCACCCTTCCGCTAAGGCTTAGGGTGGCTTATTAAAAACACAATAAAACATTAAAAATCCCTTAATAAACCCCACCCTTGCCTCCAAACCCTCCCATCCAAACCCCTTTTCCCACCAGCCAAAAATATTTACCACAAGGAAAGGTCTTACACTACTTCCAGAATATGCTCAGACTCGGGCTCCAACAGACCTCGGGGAGAAGGGAGCTCCACAATACCGGGGCAGCAACCAAGAATGCTTCCCTGCGGGCCCTTGTTGTATGAACAAGATTGGCAGGTGGAACCCACAAGAAAGAGCTTCCAGCTGACTGAGGGAGCTGCAGTGGAGCATGGTAGGAAAGGTGATCTTTCTGATATTTTATTTATTTATTTCCCCACCCTTCCTACAATGGCTCAGGGCAGTTTCCAAAAAAATAAAAATATATAAAACATAGAAAATATAACAACACATATAAATAAACATAAAGGACAATTAAACCCCCCCATAACCTCCTTACCCTCCAACTCTGTCACTAACCCCTCCACCCAATCCTACCCAATCCTATCCCAGCTCGCATCATGCTTGGCCAAAAACGGTCTTACCTCTCTTCTGAAAGATGAGCAAGCTCAGGCATAGGCAGACCTCCAAGGTAAGGAAGGTCCGTAATCATGGAGCAGCCACCAAGAATGCCTCCCTGCATGTCCTTCTTTTATGGGCCTCACGGGCAGTTGGTACTCACAGGAGGGCACCCTTGGCCCGCCTTAGAGGCCCCGACAGAACATAAGGGAAGAGGCGGTCTTTCAAATACCTGAGGCCAAACTGTTTAGGTCTGTATAGGTCAAAACTAGCACCTTGAATTGTGTCCTGAAAGCTAGTGGCAGGCAGTGCAGATTCTGGAGCCCCGGGGTAATGTGCTCCCAATGACCAACCCCCAACAGAAGGCAGGTTGCCACGTTCTGAACCAGCTGCAGCTTCTGAACAGTCATCAAGAGCAGTCCCACAAAGAGTGCATTGCAGTAGTCTAGCCTCGAGGTTACAAAGGCATGGTTGACAGTGGCCAAATCTGAATATGACAAAAAAGGTTGTAGTCTTTTTTCCAAACAAAGCTGGTGAAAGACACTCCTGGTCATCAACACAACCTGGCCATCCAGATGTCAGTGGATCAAAGAGCACACCAAGGCTATGAACCTGAGTGACCAAAGGAGGCTGGACCTCATCAATAACAGGGGTCCCTATGTCCTCCAGGTCACATGGCAAGCCAACCATCATTTATTTATTTATTTATTTATTTATTAGATTTCTAGGCTACCCCCCTCCTGCTACTGCTGCTCAGGGGAGTTTACAACATAGTAAAAATATAAAACAGCAATAAGAACAAAAATACAAATAACAATATAAAATTACCATAAAATACACTAGGCAGAGTTAAAACGCCCTCTCCCACCTTCCCAACCCCCTACTCATCACCTGTCTCTCTCACCAAAAGCCCGGCAGAACAGCCAGGTCTTGTACTGTCTCTGTCTTGTTGGGATTCAGCTTCAGATGGCTTGCCTTCATCCAGTCCCCCACAGCTGTCAGACACCAGGTAAGCACCGAGACTGTGAGGCCTGGGTCAGCTGAAAAAGAGTACTGATGACACTGCACACCAAACCCTCTGACGACCTTGCACAAAGGCTGCAATATACACGTTAAACAGGCAAGGAGGACAGAATAGAACCTTGCAGGACTCCACACGTCAAGTACTGGGGAGAAGATGAACAATCACCCAGTACCACATGTTGAGTTCTCCTGGCCAGGAAGGAACAGAACCATTCAAGAACAGTCCCGCCCACTCTGGCTCAGGCCCGCAAGCGGGCCACCAACATCTCATGATCAACAGTGTAAAATGCAGCCAAGAGATCTAACAGGATCAACAGGGTCGACTGACCCTGGTCCAACTCAAGGCAGAGGTCATCGACCAAGGTCACAAGAACAGTCTCAGTACCAATACTCAGCCGAAATCTGAAGTGACACAAAACTGACACAGTCCAGGTGCCTTTGAAGCTGCTGAGTCACCACCCGTTCAATAACCTTCCCTAAAAAGGGAAGGTTAGTGACTGGCCGATAGCTGGCCAGGGAGCTCGGTCTTGTATGGATCAACTTGGTCTTCTTTGAATTCAGCTTCAATCAGCTTGCCCGTGTCATGAACCCCTACTTGCCTCACCAGACCCTTGTGTCCTGGTGCTCAGGCAGACCTGCATCTGTCCTGCAGCCAGCCCAGGATCACTTCTCTAGGTAGGCCCCTGGGAGGTAAGGCTGAGCAGGGAAAACTGCTTTTTTGGGGTGCAGGCAAAGGCAGAGAGAGATTTCCCCCGCCCTCCTCTAGAGGTGTCTACCTGGAGCAATGACCAGACTAACTTGGGAGTCTGCTTAACATCCAACTTTACTAACAGCAGGGGTACGGATAGAGGCTAGGCAAGCTACAGCACACAAACAGTATCAGCAAATACAGAGCAAAAGGGCAACAGTCTCACATTCCATTCTATGGTTCTTCCTCTGTGGTGTTGCCCCCACAGGCCCAGAAAGAGAGGTACAGGCCCAGTCGAGCCAGCTCTCCCCAAGCTGCAGCTCTAACTCCCAGCTCAGGTCACAACTCCCAGCAGCGCTCATCTGCAGCTCACAGCTTCCTTTGTTCCAGGGTCTGACCCTGAATTGCCCAACGCCCAGAGTATTTAGCACCAATCAACCTCACCCAACCCAGGTGTTTGGCTGCCCCACTGAACATGCTAAGAGCGGCCAACCTGAACTCCAGGTCAGGCTTGGAAACTCCATTGGGTCTACTTGCATGGCCACCGTGTGTTACTGTAAACAACTGATCCCCTTGCCTGCCTCTCCAGCCACTCCCATGTTCCGTTCAGCTTTCACCACAGCCTGCATCCAGTCCCCAATGGCAGCCAGGCACCTGGTAAGCACTGAAACTGCAGAGCCTGGGTCAGATGAAAGCGAGAGGGAGTTGGATGTCATCAGCATGCCGATGGCACTTCACTCCAAATCTCTTAACGATCTCACCCAGGACCTCAGATACACATTGAACAAGAGTGGGAACAAGATAGAACCCTGCGAGACCCCACAAGAGACTTCTCAGGGGGACGATGAGCTATCACCCATCACCACTCTCTGGGTTTTCCCATCCAAAAATGAGTAGAACCACTCAAGAGTGGTCCTGCACACCCTTGCAGGTCCAACAGCCATGTCAACAACACCCCATGATTAACTGTATCAAAGGCCACTTAAAGATCTAACAAAATCAACAGGGTACAATTTCCCCTGTCAATTTCCAAGTGGACATTGTCAACCGAGGCCACAAGTGCAGTCTCAGTGCCATGACCAGGACAAAAACCTGACTGACATGGGTCCAGAAATCCAAAAGCATAGAGATGCACCTGGAGGTGTAAGGCAACCACATATGCACCTGGAGCTGTAAGGCAACAGCCGCCCCGAGCTGTTTACAGGAGGGGCGGGGTAGAAATCTATAAAATAAAATAAAATATAAATAAATAAATATATTCAATAACCTTCCCTAAAAAGGGAAAGTTAGAGAGAGGATAGTAGCTGGCCAGGGAGTCAACATCAAGGGATGGTGTCATGAGCAGAGGTTGGACAACTGCAGTTTTGAGGCTGACAGGAACCATGGCCTCCCAAAGGGAGGCATTGAAAACCCCAGCCAACAACAGCCCCATTGTCTCCTGGCTAGCCTTCAGGAGCCAGGATGGACATGGATGTAATTCACAACTGGTCACCTGCACCTTTCCAAGCACAGCCTCTGCATTGGTGGGCAAGACCAGTTGAATATGTGGGGTCCAGGCCATTTAGCGCTTTAAAGATCAAAACCAACACCTTGAATTGTACCCAGAAAGGTATAGGAAGCCAGCGCAGACTGTAAAGCACAGGTGTAATGTGCTCATGACGATTCACACCTGAAAGGAGCTGGGCAGCTGCATTTTGCACCATCTGCAGCTTCCAAACAGTTATCAAGGGCAGTGCCATGTAGAATGCATTACAGTAATCTAGCCTTAAGGTAATGAAGGCATAGATGATGGCGGCCAGATCTGAATCAGAAAGAAAGGGCTGCAGCCTCCTCACCAGACGTTGGTGAAAAGTACTCCTGGCCATGCCACAACCTGATGTTCCAGGCACAGCAAGAGGTCCAGAAGCACTCCAAGGCTGTGAACCAGAGTAACCAGAGGGGGCCTGACCCCATCAGTGACAGGAGTCCCAATCCCCTCCAAGTCACAAGATCAGCCAAACATAGTCACTTCAGTCTTGTCTGGATTCAGCTTCAATTGGCTCACCCTCATCCAGTCCCCAACACTGCCAGGCATTGGGTAAGCATCGAGACTGCAGGACCTGGGTCACATGAAAAAGATCTTGCACAGCGGCCTCAGATACACGTTGAACAAGAGGGGAGACAGGATGGACTTAGCCTTCCCTTCCTTTCTCTGGGTGTTTTCAAATGTGATGGATTTACCCAGACGGTGGTGGGTGCTGGAGCAGCTAACCCAAGTCACAGCCTGGGCTAGCTACCACCACTGTTGGGATCCAGCCTGGGCAAACATCTGGCACCTGCAATACGGCTACTTTCTAATGTGGCGGTGGCCACAGAGTGAAATGTGCTAAAGTGCACTAAAGCCAGCCACTCATCATGTTTGAAAGCACTCTCTGACTCTCACTTCCAGTCCTTTGTCCCAGCCATAATTGGACTGACCTCCTACTTTGTTCTCTGATGATGCTTCTTTGGTTGCCCTTGCTCTTGTTGCTTGATTTCTTACCTGGTCTTGATCCGGCCCCTGACCTCAGGGTCGGTGCTGCCATTAGGTGGCTCAGGCAACCGCCTGGGGTGCCCAGATCAAGAGGGAGGCTCCTTCCTCTAAAAACTTTTCTCTTGCCAGCACCTCCCACACCAACCATCTACATGGTGCCGACGCGGCATTTTCTGGGGGTGGCAAATTGCGCATCCGCTCCTTTTTTTTTTAACCTGGCAGGGCCGCTGCAGGAAGTGCTGGAGGGGGAGGGGAACTGCCCATGGCCCCCCACACAGGACACAGCCAAAGTCTGAGAGGTTCCCCCCCCCAGCCCTTTCTGGCCCCGCCCCTTCTCACCTCACTCACTGGCCGGGCGGCCCCGCCTCCTCCTCTTCCGGGCCCGACAGTCTCACGCACAGTCCATCGGTGTCTCTGTGTGTGTCAGCAGCAGCTTAGCTCAGCTGCCCACATGAGCCAGCACGCATGTGCACCACAAAAGCTTCCAGGTTCGGAGTCAGAGAGTGGAGACTTAGACGACAAGGTGAGGCCCAGTCCAGGGCCTTGAGGTGGGCACTGAGGGTCCTGGATAAGCCCGGCAGTGGGCTCCTGGAGCAACTGGATTCCCGGAGGCGGGGAGCAGCATCACATTGTAGTTTCAGGTTAGGTAGGTAGGCTGCTGCGGCATCTGGCAACCTCCTGGGTAGGGTGGGGTTGGAACTCGGGGTCTCAGGTCTGTTGCTGGGAGAGTGCTGGGAGGCAGGGCTGGAGATCTGCACTGAGGGTGTTGGAGGTTTGGTGCACGGGGGGTGGGGGAGGATGCAAACGCTGCCTTCGATTGCAAAGCTGGCTGGTGCAGTGAGGAAAGGCGGGAGCTCTGCCCCTGGAGAAAGTCTGTGCCCTGGGGACAATATAGAATGCGGGGTTGGGGCCTGGGGGGGATTAGTGGAGGGACTATACGAAACATGGCCCAGGTGTTTAGTATAGTTTTTAAAACTCTAATTTTCATATTACTTGTCTTTAGTACTACAGTGTCTGAGACAATGAGTTGGCAGAAAAAACTCTCAGGAGCAGCTTACAGGAAGAAAAGACTTAGAAAAGAGGCAGAGATGAGGCAGTTAGCTGGATCATTGGATAGATATTTTAAAGAGGAAAGACAATAAAAGTAGTAGTAAGCAATCATATATTGGTGACAGTGAGTCTGAAGATGAAAAAAGTAGTTTGTGTGAGGATGAAACTCTGAAAACTAAAGACTCAAATAAAGATGAACAGAGTTCAAAAGATGCAAAGCCTGAGAATTTCACAGATGATAATATCACTGACAATATCGCAGATAATAATATCACTGACAATATCACAGTTGATAATATCACTGAAGAATNTGTCCCTGCCCTCACTCAGCCTTGCTCCAGTAGTGATCCCACTCTGACCTGCCTCAGATCCAGCTTCTTGAGCCCTGTCTCAGACAACTTGGTTCCTGAGGCAACTAGTTTCCCAGCTCTTCACTTCTGGTTACTGATTTGTCAGCTTCTGACTCTTGAACAGGCACCATCTCATGACTATGACCTTGAGTTGTCCTGTGGCACTAACTAGAACTCCAACCTTGTTTGGTTCCGACTAACATTGGCTATGATCCTTACCTGGGCCGTGACACTAAGTGGGGACCAGACCCACAATGCCATCCATTGCCCTGACCCTGGCCTAATCATTCACTTGGCTAGGTGTGAGAGAGCTTCTCCTCAGCTGCCCATTCCAAACCTCCAGGTCATCCAATTGGTCACACTTGATGACTATTTAGGTTTAAACTACCCAACAGGAACCGAGTTGTGTGGAACAATCCAAGAGTTTTCTCCTAGTGTGTGTCTGCTCTGGTTCTCTGATTTTTTATTTAAATTTCAACCCCACCCTTCCGCTAAGGCTTAGGGTGGCTTATTAAAAACACAATAAAACATTAAAAATCCCTTAATAAACCCCACCCTTGCCTCCAAACCCTCCCATCCAAACCCCTTTTCCCACCAGCCAAAAATATTTACAAGGAAAGGTCTTACACTACTTCCAGAATATGCTCAGACTCGGGCTCCAACAGACCTCGGGGAGAAGGGAGCTCCACAATACCGGGGCAGCAACCAAGAATGCTTCCCTGTGGGCCCTTGTTGTATGAACAAGATTGGCAGGTGGAACCCACAAGAAAGAGCTTCCAGCTGACTGAGGGAGCTGCAGTGGAGCATGGTAGGAAAGGTGATCTTTCTGATATTTTATTTATTTATTTCCCCACCCTTCCTACAATGGCTCAGGGCAGCTTCCAAAAAAATAAAAATATATAAAACATAGAAAATATAACAACACATATAAATAAACATAAAGGACAATTAAACCCCCCCATAACCTCCTTATCCTCCAACCCTGTCCCTAACCCCTCCACCAAATCCTACCCAATCCTATCCCAGCTCGCATCATGCTTGGCCAAAAAAGGTCTTACCTCTCTTCTGAAAGATGAGCAAGCTCAGGCATAGGCAGACCTCCAAGGTAAGGAAGGTCCGTAATCATGGAGCAGCCACCAAGAATGCCTCCCTGCATGTCCTTCTTTTATGGGCCTCACGGGCAGTTGGTACTCACAGGAGGGCACCCTTGGCCCGCCTTAGAGGCCCCGACAGAACATAAGGGAAGAGGCGGTCTTTCAAATACCTGAGGCCAAACTGTTTAGGTCTGTATAGGTCAAAACTAGCACCTTGAATTGTGTCCTGAAAGCTAGTGGCAGGCAGTGCAGATTCTGGAGCCCCGGGGTAATGTGCTCCCAATGACCAACCCCCAACAGAAGGCAGGTTG
This sequence comes from Sphenodon punctatus, assembly GCA_003113815.1. NCBI lineage: Eukaryota > Metazoa > Chordata > Lepidosauria > Sphenodontia > Sphenodontidae > Sphenodon > Sphenodon punctatus. The sequence goes on along the minus strand of QEPC01012954.1, from coordinate 18,121 downwards.
CCACGTTCTGAACCAGCTGCAGCTTCTGAACAGTCATCAAGAGCAGTCCCACAAAGAGTGCATTGCAGTAGTCTAGCCTCGAGGTTACAAAGGCATGGTTGACACTGGCCAAATCTGAATATGACAAAAAAGGTTGTAGTCTTTTTTCCAAACAAAGCTGGTGAAAGACACTCCTGGTCATCAACACAACCTGGCCATCCAGATGTCAGTGGATCAAAGAGCACACCAAGGCTATGAACCTGAGTGACCAAAGGAGGCTGGACCTCATCAATAACAGGGGTCCCTATGTCCTCCAGGTCACATGGCAAGCCAACCATCATTTATTTATTTATTTATTTATTTATTAGATTTCTAGGCTACCCCCCTCCTGCTACTGCTGCTCAGGGGAGTTTACAACATAGTAAAAATATAAAACAGCAATAAGAACAAAAATACAAATAACAATATAAAATTACCATAAAATACACTAGGCAGAGTTAAAACGCCCTCTCCCACCTTCCCAACCCCCTACTCATCACCTGTCTCTCTCACCAAAAGCCCGGCAGAACAGCCAGGTCTTGTACTGTCTCTGTCTTGCTGGGATTCAGCTTCAGATGGCTCGCCTTCATCCAGTCCCCCACAGCTGTCAGACACCAGGTAAGCACCGAGACTGTGAGGCCTGGGTCAGCTGAAAAAGAGTACTGATGACACTGCACACCAAACCCTCTGACGACCTTGCACAAAGGCTGCAATATACACGTTAAACAGGCAAGGAGGACAGAATAGAACCTTGCAGGACTCCACACGTCAAGTACTGGGGAGAAGATGAACAATCACCCAGTACCACATGTTGAGTTCTCCTGGCCAGGAAGGAACAGAACCATTCAAGAACAGTCCCGCCCACTCTGGCTCAGGCCCGCAAGCGGGCCACCAACATCTCATGATCAACAGTGTAAAATGCAGCCAAGAGATCTAACAGGATCAACAGGGTCGACTGACCCTGGTCCAACTCAAGGCAGAGGTCATCGACCAAGGTCACAAGAACAGTCTCAGTACCAATACTCAGCCGAAATCTGAAGTGAAAGGGATCCACAAAACTGACACAGTCCAGGTGCCTTTGAAGCTGCTGAGTCACCACCCGTTCAATAACCTTCCCTAAAAAGGGAAGGTTAGTGACTGGCCGATAGCTGGCCAGGGAGCTCGGTCTTGTATGGATCAACTTGGTCTTCTTTGAATTCAGCTTCAATCAGCTTGCCCGTGTCATGAACCCCTACTTTCCTCACCAGACCCTTGTGTCCTGGTGCTCAGGCAGACCTGCATCTGTCCTGCAGCCAGCCCAGGATCACTTCTCTAGGTAGGCCCCTGGGAGGTAAGGCTGAGCAGGGAAAACTGCTTTTTTGGGGTGCAGGCAAAGGCAGAGAGAGATTTTCCCCTCCCTCCTCTAGAGGTGTCTACCTGGAGCAATGACCAGACTAACTTGGGAGTCTGCTTAACATCCAACTTTACTAACAGCAGGGGTACGGATAGAGGCTAGGCAAGCTACAGCACACAAACAGTATCAGCAAATACAGAGCAAAAGGGCAACAGTCTCACATTCCATTCTATGGTTCTTCCTCTGTGGTGTTGCCCCCACAGGCCCAGAAAGAGAGGTACAGGCCCAGTCGAGCCAGCTCTCCCCAAGCTGCAGCTCTAACTCCCAGCTCAGGTCACAACTCCCAGCAGCGCTCATCTGCAGCTCACAGCTTCCTTTGTTCCAGGGTCTGACCCTGAATTGCCCAACGCCCAGAGTATTTAGCACCAATCAACCTCACCCAACCCAGGTGTTTGGCTGCCCCACTGAACATGCTAAGAGCGGCCAACCTGAACTCCAGGTCAGGCTTGGAAACTCCATTGGGTCTACTTGCATGGCCACCGTGTGTTACTGTAAACAACTGATCCCCTTGCCTGCCTCTCCAGCCACTCCCATGTTCCGTTCAGCTTTCACCACAGCCTGCATCCAGTCCCCAATGGCAGCCAGGCACCTGGTAAGCACTGAAACTGCAGAGCCTGGGTCAGATGAAAGCGAGAGGGAGTTGGATGTCATCAGCATGCCGATGGCACTTCACTCCAAATCTCTTAACGATCTCACCCAGGACCTCAGATACACATTGAACAAGAGTGGGAACAAGATAGAACCCTGCGAGACNATCTAGTTTGGAGTGGACTTCAGTAACCAGACATACTCTTTGTAGTACTGTTGATGGCAGGGCCAAGGACCACAATGACAAATCTGTCAATATATGAGTGAACTGAAAATGAGAGTTAATCAATAGGGCGGGTTAATTAAGGGTGGGTGGGGTAAGGATGGAGTGGTCAGTGTCTTTTTAAGGGAAATACTCAATAAAGAGCTCATATACTGATGAGCTGTGCAGACAGAGTGGCTATTGTGGAGATAATGAGGCGCCTCTTGGTATTACGATCACTACTCTCACCAGGACACAGCACTGTAGCCAAACAGAGAGCAGACCAAGCTCAGGGGAAATCCCAGGCCTACTCCAGAGTGCTATGCAGGCCTGAAAAGTTAACACTGAAGAATCTTGCTTATTTCTTTTGTTGAGGGCGACAGACATTGCACCAAGTGATTTCATGGAGCTGCCCACTTCCTCATGCTGGGTTCAACCCTTTCCATTTCCCCCTTCTGCAGCAGTGCCTTGTATCTGATCCCCTCAAACAGTCAGCCAAAGAACCAACTGACTGTGGCGAGCTTCTGCATCTACGTTTGCACATAGTGAGCCTCAATGCTGGAGGAGTTATTCTTCCACAGCTCAGTCCCTTTTATTTAAAAAGGACCAGGACTTGTATAATTCATTCTTAGCAGAAATTCTACCCCGTATCTGCACACAACTCACAGAAAAAAACACACAACTAATCTGTCACAAATACCTATTAAGAGAAAATGAAAATAAAATCACCTGGTAAAATAAGGAGTGAATGGGAGGGGATATTTTGTAATTGTATGATCCGTGCGGTGGTGCAAAACCCGCCTATGCTTCCTCAGTCCACACAGATGCTTTCTAGGAAAATGCTGTCTTAATTTTGGAAGTGAATTGAGACTATCTTTCCAGAAGGTTTAAAACCACCCAGAGTGGTGACTTTCACCTTTCTGCTAGAGTGGCCACTTTCAGTTGTTTTTTACCTGACACTTCTATTTTGGCCTATGGGAGTGTCAGGTAAAAAACAACCACAGGTGACAACCCTACTTTACTCTCCAAAACAACATTACTTTTGCAAGAGAGAAACAGAGAGAGATGGCTTCAATAGGGCTTTACCTGAGTTTTATGTAACAGAAGTGGCCTATGTAATCAATAGTTGATGGTTACCAGTGATGACCTTAGATGGCNAGCCTTCAGGAGCCAGGATGGACATGGATGTAATTCACAACTGGTCACCTGCACCTTTCCAAGCACAGCCTCTGCATTGGTGGGCAAGACCAGTTGAATATGTGGGGTCCAGGCCATTTAGCGCTTTAAAGATCAAAACCAACACCTTGAATTGTACCCAGAAAGGTATAGGAAGCCAGCGCAGACTGTAAAGCACAGGTGTAATGTGCTCATGACGATTCACACCTCAAAGGAGCTGGGCAGCTGCATTTTGCACCATCTGCAGCTTCCAAACAGTTATCAAGGGCAGTGCCATGTAGAATGCATTACAGTAATCTAGCCTTAAGGTAATGAAGGCATAGATGATGGCGGCCAGATCTGAATCAGAAAGAAAGGTCTGCAGCCTCCTCACCAGACGTTGGTGAAAAGTACTCCTGGCCATGCCACAACCTGATGTTCCAGGCACAGCAAGAGGTCCAGAAGCACTCCAAGGCTGTGAACCAGAGTAACCAGAGGGGGCCTGACCCCATCAGTGACAGGAGTCCCAATCCCCTCCAAGTCACAAGATCAGCCAAACATAGTCACTTCAGTCTTGTCTGGATTCAGCTTCAATTGGCTCACCCTCATCCAGTCCCCAACACTGCCAGGCATTGGGTAAGCATCGAGACTGCAGGACCTGGGTCACATGAAAAAGATCTTGCACAGCGGCCTCAGATACACGTTGAACAAGAGGGGAGACAGGATGGACTTAGCCTTCCCTTCCTTTCTCTGGGTGTTTTCAAATGTGATGGATTTACCCAGACGGTGGTGGGTGCTGGAGCAGCTAACCCAAGTCACAGCCTGGGCTAGCTACCACCACTGTTGGGATCCAGCCTGGGCAAACATCTGGCACCTGCAATACGGCTACTTTCTAATGTGGCGGTGGCCACAGAGTGAAATGTGCTAAAGTGCACTAAAGCCAGCCACTCATCATGTTTGAAAGCACTCTCTGACTCTCACTTCCAGTCCTTTGTCCCAGCCATAATTGGACTGACCTCCTACTTTGTTCTCTGATGATGCTTCTTTGGTTGCCCTTGCTCTTGTTGCTTGATTTCTTACCTGGTCTTGATCCGGCCCCTGACCTCAGGGTCGGTGCTGCCATTAGGTGGCTCAGGCAACCGCCTGGGGTGCCCAGATCAAGAGGGAGGCTCCTTCCTCTAAAAACTTTTCTCTTGCCAGCACCTCCCACACCAACCATCTACATGGTGCCGACGCGGCATTTTCTGGGGGTGGCAAATTGCGCATCCGCTCCTTTTTTTTTTAACCTGGCAGGGCCGCTGCAGGAAGTGCTGGAGGGGGAGGGGAACTGCCCATGGCCCCCCACACAGGACACAGCCAAAGTCTGAGAGGTTCCCCCCCCCAGCCCTTTCTGGCCCCGCCCCTTCTCACCTCACTCACTGGCCGGGCGGCCCCGCCTCCTCCTCTTCCGGGCCCGACAGTCTCACGCACAGTCCATCGGTGTCTCTGTGTGTGTCAGCAGCAGCTTAGCTCAGCTGCCCACATGAGCCAGCACGCATGTGCACCACAAAAGCTTCCAGGTTCGGAGTCAGAGAGTGGAGACTTAGACGACAAGGTGAGGCCCAGTCCAGGGCCTTGAGGTGGGCACTGAGGGTCCTGGATCAGCCCGGCAGTGGGCTCCTGGAGCAACTGGATTCCCGGAGGCGGGGAGCAGCATCACATTGTAGTTTCAGGTTAGGTAGGTAGGCTGCTGCGGCATCTGGCAACCTCCTGGGTAGGGTGGGGTTGGAACTCGGGGTCTCAGGTCTGTTGCTGGGAGAGTGCTGGGAGGCAGGGCTGGAGATCTGCACTGAGGGTGTTGGAGGTTTGGTGCACGGGGGGTGGGGGAGGATGCAAACGCTGCCTTCGATTGCAAAGCTGGCTGGTGCAGTGAGGAAAGGCGGGAGCTCTGCCCCTGGAGAAAGTCTGTGCCCTGGGGACAATATAGAATGCGGGGTTGGGGCCTGGGGGGGATTAGTGGAGGGACTATACGAAACATGGCCCAGGTGTTTAGTATAGTTTTTAAAACTCTAATTTTCATATTACTTGTCTTTAGTACTACAGTGTCTGAGACAATGAGTTGGCAGAAAAAACTCTCAGGAGCAGCTTACAGGAAGAAAAGACTTAGAAAAGAGGCAGAGATGAGGCAGTTAGCTGGATCATTGGATAGATATTTTAAAGAGGAAAGACAATAAAAGTAGTAGCAAGCAATCATATATTGGTGACAGTGAGTCTGAAGATGAAAAAAGTAGTATGTGTGAGGATGAAACTCTGAAAACTAAAGACTCAAATAAAGATGAACAGAGTTCAAAAGATGCAAAGCCTGAGAATTTCACAGATGATAATATCACTGACAATATCGCAGATAATAATATCACTGACAATATCACAGTTGATAATATCACTGAAGAATGATTACTGGGATCCCCAGAATTGTCAAGTGGTGAAAACGATCCTACTGTGTTGAACTTATTGGATGGATCCTGTTAATTGGCCAGATGTTCTGAGTGATGCATTGAGGCAAACCATTGTCCAGAAAGGTCCCTCACCACCTATAAAAGATTTTGAGTATCCAAAAGACAGTTCAAATCGTTGCTTCACACCAATCCATTTTAAACGTCATCTTTGCAATGGAGAAGAGATCAATAGAACTTGGATGGTTTACTCAACTAAGAACAATGCAATATTCTGTTTTTTTTGCAAGCTTTTCCCCTCGGTGAATCATGCCATCACAACTGGAGGATACAGAAACTGGAAAAATATGTCACAATTCTTTAGTCAACATGAACATTCTAAATGTCACCTTGTAGTACAGCAGAACTGGGTTGAATTGTCCACAAGGCTGGAATTAAACCAAACAACAGACATGTCATGTCAGAGATTGGTGTCAGCAGAAACCCGTTACTGGCAAAATGTTCTTGAGCGTCTTGTAGCTATAATCCAGCTCCTCAGTCAGCAATGCTTGGCTTTCAGAGGCAGCAGTGATAAAATTTATGAAAAAAATAATGGAAATTATCTGAAGCTTGTTGAGTTATTGGCAAAATTTGATTGTGTGATGGCAGAACACTTGTGGAGGATCCAAAACAGAAAAATTAATCAACATTATTTAGGGAAAGACATCACAAATGAGCTGCTAAACCTGTTTTCCCAAGAAATCAAAATACACATTTAAAAATTCTGAAAAGTGCGAGATACTACTAAATAATTCTTGACTGTACTCCAGATGTCAGTTGAACTGAGCAGATGACTATTAGGGATGTGCGAACACCACGGGGGTTTGGTGTTTGGCCTGTTCGGGGTTCGGCTCCCCTGAAACGGTTCAGGTTCGGGCTGTTTGGCCCAAACCTGTTCGGTTTCACTGAGCCTGTTCAGGAGGGGGAGGGGGAACCCGGTTTTTGCTCCCCCCTCCAGGCTGCGCAGGTGGAAGGGGCGCCAGGGCTCACCTCCCCCTTCCCCCTGCCCAGCCTGGTAATTTTTAATTTTATTTAAAAAAAAACATCCCAGGGATTGACCTACCTGGTGGCGCTGGGGCTCTGGCCTCCTCCCTGATTCCCCCTCCGGCTCTGGCCCCCTCCCTCTGGCTCCCTCCCTGATTCCCTGCCGGGATCAGCCGGCACATCTGTTGGCCGTGCCGGAGTGATCCCGGCGGGGAATCTCAGGGTTGTTTCCGTGACGGGGCGAAGCCGCCCCATCACGTCTGAAAACACCCACAGAGCTCTCTCATGCAGAATAAGTATCAGTCTCTAGTCTCTTCAGCATGCACACTGCTGCTGCTCTCTCATGCACATTCATTCAGTCTCTAGTCTGAATCAACAGACACACCCACACAAGATTGGTGGGTTGGGGTGGTGGTGGTGGTGTGTGACTGATCAAGATGCCTAGGGTGCAAGAAACCCTTGCGTCGGCCCTTCCTGACCTGGTATGTTACACTCCCTCCCTACCAGGAGATAGAGAGCAGCAGGAATTAGTTAAGAATGGGTGAAGCTAATCAACTGGCCAGTGCTTTTGACCCATCACAGCTGGGAAAGGGTAATATTTTGCAGCTGTCATGGCCATAGCTCAACAAGAAATTCTGAACCTTATTCAGGAGTTATTGGGTGAAGTTCTATGGCCTGTGGTATCCAGGAGCTCAGACCAGGTCCCTTTTGGACTTAAAATTTGCACTCTTGAGCAAGACAATAGACCCACACTCTTCCCTGCAATTCCATTGGCTTTTTCACTACTGTACACAGTCTGCATACAGCAAGTTTAGAAAACAACTGTTAGATAACATTGCTCTGCCTACACTCCTATGAGAAGAGCAGTGCCAGCAGCCAGGATGGGAAAGGGTATGGAAAATTATCATTAATTAATTATTATTATTATTATTATTATTATCATTAAGCATTTATATAGCACCAGCAATGTACCTGCTGCTTTACAAATTAATTGAATAGACATGGTCCCTGCCCTAGGACTTACAATCTGAAAGCTCCATTTGGAGTGTGGGATTCCCCCCCTGGAGCCCCAGATNCTTGGTTAGCAAATAACAAGGTGTTTTTACTAGGGCTGCCAGGAGAGGGGGAAATTGCAGTCTCCTAGGTGCAGTCTTGAAGGGTTAAACAGTTGCAGTTAAACAGAATGCCCAGCTTGGGCTTTAACAGTGCAGAGTTGCAAGGGCTTCCACTCCAGTTCCCAGAGTCCCTGCTGGTGCATCACCAGCTCAGCACAGACCTGCTTATCAGCTACAGTCAGCACCATCCCTTCCTGCAATCTGCCTCTGTCCAGGCCTCTCCCTTTCTCCTTCCCAGCATCCTTTAAATTCCCCCTCCACAGGAATAACCCTCCCCAAGTCACCACTAGGAGGCAGGGAGCTGCTGGGAAATGTAGTCTCTGGCTGCTTTTAGATGAGAGGGTCACAGTCGCATGACCCGCTCACATGATTTTTCAAAATTCTGCAAGACAGGATTAGACGTGACGCGTTGCGCGTTCACGGTGGTCGCGCATTGCTAAATACCTCCATGTGTGAGGTATTTAGTTTGAGGTCTTTAAAAAATATGCAACTGCCTTGAACGCACAACACATCACGTCGAATCCTGCCATGCGGGATTTTGAAAAATCATGTGAGCAAATCATGCAACTGCTACCTGCTCGTCTAAAAGTGGCCTCTGACTCCCTCCCCCAGAGGAAGAGGAAACTATCTCCAGGTTACAGCCAGAGGGCACAGGGTGAATGAATTCATCACAGGGCTTTATTCTGCAACTGTATTCCAGAGAGGAGAGTTAGGCATGGCAGCATGGGGAACTTGAAGTGCCCTTGCTTGTGACACACAACTACACAGGTGAGTAAATCTTAGCCAAGAGGATTAAAAATCTGCACCGTGGTTACTGTCCAAACTGAAAACCACATGTGGTTGACTCAAAGCCTAGGTTTTCCATATGTTTTATTTAACATTTTATTGCCCTTTAGAAGTATTATTATATAGACAACACAGTATCCTTGAAATCTTGGACATACATTGGAGGGGGAAAGATTTATGGGGCCTTGCCTACCTGGTTACAGATATCTTGAAGGGTGGTTTAATATAATGCCCTTTTCTGTCACTTGAAATCTATTTATGCTTGTTTGGGCTGACCTATTAGCCTACTTGTGACTCTATTTCACTTAATAGCCACTTAATCGGGTCACTGCTAACCTGTGTAAATCTACTATTTTTAGGGAAGGTCATGCTATGTTCTTTAGGTTTCCTGAGCTTGGAGAGCATGCACTGTGAGGCAGCTGATACTGATTTTTGGCAGCCCACTGCAGTGCCCTTCAGGGAGACAATGTGCTCAGATGCAAGGAGCAATGCCTCATTCAAAAGAAAGCTTTGAGGAAAAATAATTGTGCTCTTGATTGCGTCTTTTCAGTTCTGTGCCTGTGTATTACATAAAGGATCTACGAAGGGCAATGCCATCTGTGACCATTGTTATGGAGCTACTTTAGGCATTTTTAGAGGAGACACAAGTAGCACCAAGTGGCTGCTTCACTTTCCACCTGCCCTCTCTCTCTCACCAGGAGACTCCTTCTCACCTCCTTCTCTTCATACACCTACTACTATTCTCACCCCTTACATCTTCCTTCCATTCTATTGTCACCATTCCCACCTAAAGAACTTTGGCTGTTGAAGAGATTGCAGAGGCAAGAGACGGCTATTTTCAACCTTAATACAGGTCCTTAAAACAAGCTCTGCACTGTAGTAAATGTTACAATATACAGAATCACTAGAAGGAAAAATCACTTACATACACAGATGAACAGATTTCTACGCAGCTCAAGTTCCAACTCTGTCTGCTCTGTTGACCAGGAACCAGAATCTGTCTGAAACACGGTTATTAATTATTATTATTTTATTTATTATTATAAGCATTTGTATAGCGCCAGCTGTGTACCTGGCGCTTTACAGAACAATGAGATAGACGCNTAAAGATGAACAGAGTTCAAAAGATGCAAAGCCTGAGAATTTCACAGATGATAATATCACTGACAATATCGCAGATAATAATATCACTGACAATATCACAGTTGATAATATCACTGAAGAATTATTACTGGGATCCCCAGAATTGTCAAGTGGTGAAAACGATCCTACTGTGTTGAACTTATTGGATGGATCCTGTTAATTGGCCAGATGTTCTGAGTGATGCATTGAGGCAAACCATTGTCCAGAAAGGTCCCTCACCACCTATAAAAGATTTTGAGTATCCAAAAGACAGTTCAAATCGTTGCTTCACACCAATCCATTTTAAACGTCATCTTTGCAATGGAGAAGAGATCAATAGAACTTGGATGGTTTACTCAACTAAGAACAATGCAATATTCTGTTTTTTTTGCAAGCTTTTCCCCTCGGTGAATCATGCCATCACAACTGGAGGATACAGAAACTGGAAAAATATGTCACAATTCTTTAGTCAACATGAACATTCTAAATGTCACCTTGTAGTACAGCAGAACTGGGTTGAATTGTCCACAAGGCTGGAATTAAACCAAACAACAGACATGTCATGTCAGAGATTGGTGTCAGCAGAAACCTGTTACTGGCAAAATGTTCTTGAGCGTCTTGTAGCTATAATCCAGCTCCTCAGTCAGCATTGCTTGGCTTTCAGAGGCAGCAGTGATAAAATTTATGAAAAAAATAATGGAAATTATCTGAAGCTTGTTGAGTTATTGGCAAAATTTGATTGTGTTATGGCAGAACACTTGTGGAGGATCCAAAACAGAAAAATTAATCAACATTATTTAGGGAAAGACATCACAAATGAGCTGCTAAACCTGTTTTCCCAAGAAATCAAAATACACATTTAAAAATTCTGAAAAGTGCGAGATACTACTAAATAATTCTTGACTG
>QEPC01012950.1:387849-402567 GCA_003113815.1 Sphenodon punctatus | reverse complement strand
ACTCTCACTGCGATTGGGGATCAAGAGGGAGAAACAAGCTACAAACACACCTATTTATACTTAATGGTGAAGGCGGGACATGTCTCTCTGGGAAAGCCCTAGCCAATGAAATTGGGCATGTGGGTGTCGTCATTGGTCAACAGGGTTCGAGGGTTGATCATGCCGCCAGGTCTCGCAATACCTTGTGACGGAAACATGATACAATGATCAGATAACCACAAAGATTCTGCGGCCCACGGAAAGGGGAGTTGATGCTGCTTCTTATTGGAATCCGCAAAAGTTTCGCTTCCATTCACCAGTTCCGATGCCGTGGCACCATTAGCGACAAACCGCACCCGCAGCCCTCGGAAAGTTGTCTCTGCCAAACCGTGCCACGATGTGCGGAATAGGGGTTTCCGTCGGTAACAACTGCGGCGGCGGCATTCCGCTACAGCCCTACTCCTCGACCAACAGCTCCGCCTGGATTGTCAGGTGGAGGCTGTGGTGAAGGGAGCATTTTGCCAGTTACATCTGGTGCAACGGCTGCGACCATATGTCTCCAACTCAGACCTGGCAAACATCATCCATGCTTTCATTACCTCTCTTTTTTAAAAATAAATAAATAAATAAATATATTTTTATTGTATTTTTCAAATTTTGCACATATCAGTATCTCTACATCATGCTTTATAATAGGACCTAGGTTACAGCTTTGGTCCTTTTCGTAATACCTATACTGCGTGGATTGCGTAACAACATTTATGTTTCTTTTTAACATCCATTATATTTTTGTTAAGCATATTGACAATTTGTGTTGGTCCATCTCAATTTCTTTTTGCAAAATGTTCCATATGTTAGTCCATATTGCGTAGAATTTATCTAATTCTTGTCTGATTTCTGCTTGAACTCGTTCCATTGTGACGGTGTACCATATTCTCTGTATCCATTTCTTTCTGGAGGGTTTTTTTCTGGATTTCCAATTGCACACTATTGTGTGCATGGCTGCCAGCCTTAATTGCTGGCAGACTAGTGTGTTTTCTTGAATGATTTGCAAGTCTGGGAAGATGCCCAGCAGAGTCATTTCTGGTTTCTTTGGAATCTCACATCTAGCCACGCTGTTCATTTGGCTCCACACATCGTCCCAGAAGCTTTGTATGTGCGGGCACTCCCACAGCAATGCAGCCAGCTACCCTCTCCCCCACATCCCTGCCAGCAATCTGACAGGTAAGCATTATTCATTTTGTTCAATCTCTGTGGAGTCAGGTACATCCTATGTACCACCTTTACCTGCGGCTCTAAAACAGATAGCGAGTGTGATAGTTTTCTCATATTCACCCATATCAGATTAATTTCCTTCTTTTCAATCTTTGTTTGCAGGTCGTTCTCCCAAGCCTCAAGATATCCCGTGTCAGGTAAGTGTACTGTGTTCTGTAACACTTTATAAATTTTTGAGATATCGTGCTTCCTTCCCTGGTCCGTATACATTACTTTTTCAAAATCTGTGATTTTTCTGGTTACCTGCATCTTTGTTACTTTGCTACTAAACCTACTCATTACTTTAAGGTACACCCAGAAATCTCTCCCTAATTATTTCCATCTTCAGGATAGCCTCTCCCTCAAATAACTGAGCAGTCCATTTTATTCCCTTTTTCTCCCATTTTTCTGCTACTTTGCGAGGTATGCCAACTTTTTTACTCGATTCACCAAATACTGGGGTGTATGGGGAGTATTCCTTGCCGATTTCTAGCTTGTTGCTCACTGTCTCCCATGTTTGCAACGCCATTCCTGTGAATGGGTGCTGCATGACTATTTTTTTATTTACTCTTTGGCCATCTGTTAGCACACTGACAAATCTATCTACTTCACATGCCTCTTTTTCTAATATAATCCAATCTGGGTTATCCCTTCCTTGAAACCAGATTTTTATTCCCCTAAGTGCCGCTGCCCAATGATATAATTTCATATCTGGCAAATGTTGACCCCCATTATCTTTACTTGTGTATAGTATTGCTTTTCTGACTCTGGGTTTTTTTCTTTGCCACAAGATTCTTGATATAATTTTATTCCCCCCCCGCCCCTTTGTCTTTTAGATTGTAAGCCACAGGCAGGGACCGCATCTAATTCTATGTTCTGTACAGCACCATGCCATGCGACTGGCGCTATATAAATGTTTATAATAATAATAATAATAATAATAATATTAATTGTTAGGAAATAACCTTTTGGTACTTGAATTGGTAAGGTGAATGAGGTGTATAATAATTTGGGGAGTACCAGCATTTTTATCAAGTTAGTTCTCCCTAACCAAGTTACTTGCATTTTTATCCATTCTTCTTCCTTCTGTTTTAAGTTTTCTAATATTGGGAGGAAATTTTTCTTGTATAAGTCTCTCTTTTTTTGTGATTTGCACCCCTAGATACTTGATACTGTTGTTTTGAACTGTGAAAGGTGTTGATTGCTCTCTTTCTGCGCTAGTAAGTTTTTCTTCATTAAATAACAGCATCTCTGACTTGCCCGCATTAACCTTATATCCTGAGATTGTCCCAAAACTTTTGATCACTTTCAATAGTCTTGGTACTGATTGGGGCAGTTCAGATATGCTTACCATCATATCGTCTGCGTATAGGGAGAGCTTGAATTCCTTGCCCCTTACCTTTATCCCTTTTATTTGTTGGTCGGCACATATAGCCATTGCTAGAGGCTCTAAGACTATGTTAAACAGTAGTGGGGACAATGGGCATCCCTGTCTCGTTCCTCTGGTGATTTTTATGTTATCTGTTTGTGTACCCTCTAGTATTATGTTGGGTTTTGGTTCCTTGTATATAATTTTGACCCATTTCAGAAAGGGGTCCGTAATTCCCATTCTTTTCATTGTCTCAAACAAATAATTGTATTCCACCATATCAAATACTTTTTCCGCGTCCAGTGCTACAATTGCTGCTGGGATTTGTTTTGTTTTTATATGGTTTATAATATTAATCACCTTTCTTATATTATCTATCCTGAGTCTGCCTGGGATAAAACCGGTTTGATCTGAGTTAATCATGTTTGGCAAAATTGTCATTAATCTGTTGGCTAGTATTTTGGTGAATAGTTTTGCGTCTATGTTTATGAGTGAGATTGGGCAATAGCCACTGCACAATTCTAGGTTCTTGCCCGGTTTTGGGCATAGTGTAATTACAGCATCATAAAAAGTAGTTGGCATTTGTCCTAGCTCAATTACTGAGTTATAGACTCGAACTAGTAGAGGTGCAAGTTGGTCTTTGTATTTCTTGTAAAATTCGGCTGGTTAACCATCTGGACCTACCGCTTTATTATTTGGTAATGCCTTTGTGGTATTTTTTACTTTGTCTAAAGTTATTGTATTATTTTAAAATTGGGCCTCTTCTTTTGTGATTTTTGTAAAGTTTAGTTCATTCAGGAAGTTATTGATATTATCCTGTGTCGGTTTGCCCATGTTATATATTTTTTGGTAAAATTGCACAAAACAATCTGCCATTTCTTTACCTTTTAGTATAGGTGTTTCTGGGTTGTCTCTAATGTAGGGTATGGTTCTTTTTTGTCTCTTTTTTTGTCAACCATGTCAGCGCTTTGTCCGCTTTGTTTGTCTTGTCAAAATAGAATGCTTTTGTATATCGCATTCTTTTAATTAGAATTTCGTTTTCCAGTAGGTTAATCTGGTTCCTTATGGTGGCTATTTTGGTTGCATTTTCTACAGGGTTCTTTGTAAGCTGTTTAATCATTAGGTATTTTTCACTGATCTGTGCTTTCTTTTCTTTTATTAGGTGTGTCCCTAAGGAGATGTAGTGACCCCTCATGACGCCTTTGCTGCCTCCCATATCGTAGCAACAGACATATCTGGCTGATCACTTTGTTGTATATATTCTGCTAGTTTTTCCTGAATCTGTTCTGCAATCCAATCATTTTGTAAATAAAATTGTTTTAATCTCCAATTTTGTTGTTGCCTTTCCTTTATGTTGCTTTGTTTATTAGTTTCTAATGCTACTTCATTGTGGTCTGAGAAGGGGGTGATTACTATATAAGATTCTTCGCATTGCTGTAACATATCCTGGTTCATTAAAACATGATCTATCTTGGTTGACACCTTATGTGGGTTTGAGTAGAATGTGAACTCTTGCATTGTTGGGTGTAGAGTCCTCCATATGTCTACCCACTGATGTTCTTTAATATCTGTATTATTTTATCTTGCTGTTTTGATAGTTTATTTTTTGTATATAAGTCTAGTTGTGATAAGGGAGTATTAAAGTCTCCTAGCAGAATTGCCTTGCCTTCTATTTTTTTTTTGCAATTTAGGGATGATTTCTGCAAAGAATGCTTTATTATTGGTGTTAGGGGCATATATTGTACTTATCGAATAAGTGTCTTGTTCTATTTTTCCTTTTATGAATAGCATTCTTCCCTGCTTGTCCTTTTCTATCTCTGTGACCTGCATTTTTAGTGTTTTTTGTATCCCAATCATTACCCCGGCTCTCTTTTTTTCCCCGTTTGCGCTGTATACCTTGTAATCTTTGTTTGTAAATCTAGCATTATCTTTCCAAATGAGATGTGTTTCTTGAATAGCAAATATGTCCGGATGGGATTTATTCAGAAACTGCCACACTCGCGTTCTTTTTTGTGGGCTATTCAACCCACAGACATTTAATGTAATTATCTTTAAGTGAGCCATTTATTTTGTTTCTTTTTTTCATTTACCTGTTCTCCACTGGTCATTTTACTACTACGCTTATATCCTCTACTCTTTTCAACTGTATGTCTGTTAATTTTATGGACCTCTACTTTTGTTATATTCAGTGCTTGCTTACTCGCTTGCCAACCCATTTTATTTGCTTGCTTTGTTTCCTCAACTTTCTCTTTATCCTCCCCCCTTTCCCTCCTAATACCTTTTCTTCCGCCCCCTCCCCCTCCCTTCCCTCCCTCTTTTGGCCTCCCTTCCTCTTGGGGACCTCCCTGTGGAGCGTCGTGCCAAGTGATTCTGTGCCCCCCACCTTCCCTCTGCAGGAACACATTTTTCCTTTAAATTAACTGTATGTTATTCTATACATATAACCATAACTTCGTTTTGCCTTTTAACATACTTTCCCCCCCCTTGTTTTCATACTGTCTCTCCCAAAAACCCTTGCTTAGTGTCTTTTATCTGCTTCTTGTTCTTTCATCTTCTTATTCCTTCAGGTTTTGAGTTTTGAAATCCTCTAATTCAGCTTCTTTAAGGAAGAAATATCTTCTGCCCTTGTAGTTGAATGTCAGTTTTTCTGGGTAATATATCTGGGCTTTGATGCCTCCTTTATTGAGGGATTCCACATGCCTTCTCCACGATTTCCTTCTTTGTACTGTTTCTATTGCTAAGTCTGGGGAAATTGAGATCTTTGTCCCTTCAAGTATAAGTTCTTTATTTTTCCTTGCTTCTCCCAGAATTTCCTCTTTATCTGTGTATCTCAGGAATTTTGCAATTATAGCCCTTGGGGGAAGCTGATCTTTGGGCTTAGGTCTCAGGGAGCGGTGAGCTCTTTCTATTTCTGCTGTGTGCAGCATAGGCTTTTCTGGAAAAATGCTTTTAAGGATGTCAGACAGCATTTCTCTCGTGCCATTTTTTTTCCTTCCCTCCGGGATGCCCATGATTCTGAGATTGCTTCTTCTAGACCTGTTTTCTAGGTCTTCTATTTTATTTTTCATTATCTGCCTCTCAGCCTCAGCATGTGTGATTTTCTGCTCAGCGTTGTTCCCCCAATCCTCCTGGTCACTGATCCTTTGCTCCATTGCATCCATTCATTTGTTAATCCCTTCCACCTGCCCTTTTAAGTCTTCCAGCATACTGTTAGTTTTATTTATTCCTGCTTTATTTACAGTCAGATCTTTTTTAATTGATTTCAGTAGGTCTGTTACTTGCATTTGTGTTTCCAGGTCTGTGGGGGGTTCTTTCTCTGTTGCGCCCGCCATCTTGCTTTCTCCCACCTCTGCCTTTCTTGAACTGCAGCCCGGGGTAGCTTCTGGCTCTGCACTGTGCTCTTTCTCTTCCCCCCCCCTCGCATTCCTTGCGCACCACGTCAGTCTTTGCTGTATTTTATTTTTCTTTTTTTTCCAGGAGATCAGCTGTTTATTTTGTGTTCCTGCGTTGGGCCTGCCGGGAGCTCAGCCGACCGCGACCTGCTGCCTCAGCATGCCCACGTGACCCCCCCCTTTCATTACCTCTTGATTGGACTACTGTAATGCACTCTACGTGGGGCTGCCTTTCAAGATGATCTGGAGGTTGCAGCTGGTGCAGAATGCGGTGGATCGTCTCTTAACATGGACGGATCGCTGTGAGCACATTACACCTGTGCTCCGTTCTCTGCACTGGCTGCCGATAGTCTACCGGGAGGAATTCAAAGTGTTGGTGATGACCTTTAAAACCCTAAATGGCTGGGGCCTGCTTATCTGCGAGACCGCCTCAGACCCTGGGTCATTTTGCAGCCCCTACGGTTGGCCGGGGGTGCCCAACTCGAGATCCCCTGGGTATCCCGGGTAGTGATGGCAGGGAGGGCATTCTTGGTGGTCGCACCAGGGCTGTGGACCTCCCTCCTGATGGAGGCCCGTTTATCCCCAAACCGCCCCTCTTTCTGAAGATCATGTAAGACCTGGTTGTTCTGCCAGGTCTTTGGGTACGGGTGGGGGTGGGTAGGGTGTGTCTGTGGTCATGTCTTTATTGCCTTTTAGAATTCTGCCTTTTTAGCACTTTTTAAATATTTTAATTATTTAGCTTTATTGTTAGATTTTATATGTTGTTCACCGCTCCAAGCCGCCATGGTGCGGGAGGATGCAGGGTAAAAGTGTATTTAAAAAATAAATAAATAAATAAATGAGGTGGTGGTGCAGCCTCTGCTCACGAAACCATCACTTGATATTGACTCGCAGCTATCAACCAGTCTCTAACCTTCTGTTTTTAGGGAAAGTTATTGAATGGGTGGTGGCTCAGCAGCTTCATGGGCATCTAGATCAGATCAGTTTTCTTGATTCCTCACAGTCTGACTTTTGTCCTGGGTTTGGCATGGAGACTGCGCTTGTGGCTTTGGTTGACAACCTGCGCTGTAAGTTGGATCGGGCCAGATCATCTTTTTTGATCTTGTTAGATATGTTGGCAGCATTTGCTAGCACTGACCACGAAATGTTGGTGGCTCACCTGCGGGACCAAGCGGGGATGGGTGGAATTGTTCTTGAATGGTTCCGCTTTTTCTTGGCCAGAAGAACTCAGCAAGTGGTGCTTGGGGAGTGTTCATCATCTCCCCTGGACTTCACATGTGGAGTCCCTCAGGGTTCTATTCCGTCTCCCCTCCTGTTCAACGTGTATATGCAGTCTTTGAGTGAGGTCATGAGAGGGTTCAGTGTACGGTGTCATCAGTATGCCGATGATACACAGCTTTACCTCTCTTTTTCAGCAGACCCAGACCAGGCAGTCTCCGTGCGTACCTGCTGTCTGGCAGCTGTGGGGGATTGGATGAAGGCGAGTCATCTGAGACTGAATCCCGACAAGACAGAGGTGATGTTTGTCACCGGGATCAGGGTCCCCCTCTTTCTCTAGGCTGTCCCCTGGATGCCCACTAGGTCAGCCGCAACCCAGTTGCTTGTGCCCACATGGGTTCCCAAATTATCAGAAACCCTCACCGCAATCAGGGAGCTTTTGGAGGTCCGCACCCCCAGAAATGCCTTCCCTTGTTCTCCCAGCCCAGCCATAACCCAGAGAACCTTCTCTGGCCACCCGTAGCTTGGACGACTTCATGGTGGGGGTTGTCTTATAGGCTCTCACCTAGATAAGGTACCCCTTTATTGAACTCCCCCCCAAGGTCAAATAAACATACAAGCAAGCTAGGCTTGGTTATAAAACATATATTAAGTAAATACAATCATACGGCTGTTGATCAGATGGTGCAAGCCCACAAATCAAATATAAAGTACACGTATTCTAAAATACACTGAAGTTCCCTAACTGTCCTCTTACCCTAAGGCACAGTCCAGGTCCATCAGAGTCTCTCATGGCTTTGGTGTTGAGGCTGGGCTCAGTCCCTTTAGTGACTTGGAAAATCTCTAGTTCATGGTTGTCCAGCCTCTCCTGCAAGCTGCTTACTCCTTGCTGATCAAAATGGAAGAGAGAGTGTAGAGATCCTGTGTCTTCCATTATTTGCAGGGGGCCTGGGTCACTTCCTCCTTCCAGCTCCTTTTGTTATTCTAAGTAGGTTTCAGACCCCACCTGGGTGTTACCTTTGCAACAAAATGTCTGTTCTGCCTAACAATGGTTTTTCTGTCCCCCCCCCCACCCTGCCAAACCAATTCAGCAGGGTGGTAAGGCTCACAGTTTTCTACTCTTTACCTTTAGCTGTCCTTCTTAGTAGCCAGATTTACCCCCAGTACCCCAAATTATGTGTCTCATTACCCCAAATGTCTGTATTGCCCCCTTTCCCCCAAGACATGTTTCCC
Organism: Sphenodon punctatus; assembly: GCA_003113815.1. Taxonomy (NCBI): domain Eukaryota; kingdom Metazoa; phylum Chordata; class Lepidosauria; order Sphenodontia; family Sphenodontidae; genus Sphenodon; species Sphenodon punctatus. Next base: position 394,122 of record QEPC01012950.1, on the reverse strand, counting down.
CCTTCGAGAACATGTAAGAGGGGTTGGGTCACTCCCAATCCTGGAACATGTCAGTCTGTGCTTTCTCTGCGAGACAGGGCATCTGCAACTATATTCTCTTTGCCTTTAATATGTTTAATTGTCATATCAAAATCTTGTAATGCTAAACTCCATTGCAAGAGCTTGTTGTTGGAGCCCTTCACGTAGTTTAGCCAAGCTAGGGGTGAATGGTCAGTGTACACGATGAACTTTCTGCCCCATAAGTACGGTTTCAGCTTACCCACAGTCCATACAATAGCTAGACATTCCCTTTCAATGACAGCTAGATTTTTTTCTTGTGGCAGCAGCTCCTTGCTAAAGTAAGCAATGAGGTACCTTTGGTTATCTTCTCCCACCTGCATTAGGGCTGCCCCCAACCCTGAGTCAGATGCGTCCATCCAGACCTCAAATTCCTTTTTGAAGTCTGGATGTCTAAGTATGGGTGCATTGGACAGAGCTGCTTTCAGCTTGTCAAAAGCTTCCTGGCATGCTGTGGACCACTACTTTGTTAGGCAGCCCCTTTTTGCCCTGATCTGTCATAGGAGCAGTGATAGAGCTGAAATGTGGTACATGGCGTCTGTAATACCCTGACATGCCAACGAAATGCAGGATCTGCTTTTTTGTTGTGGGTACGGGCCATAAAGTGTTGGCTTCTATCTTGTCTGGTAGGGGGCTAAGCTTCCCGCTCCCCACCTGAAATCTCAGATATGTGACTTGGCTCATTGCAGTTTTACACTTGGACACCTTTACTGTGAGTCTGCTGTCTAGAGTTGGTCTAGTATCATGTCTACCTGTTTCACATGTTCCTCCCAAGAACTGCTAAAAATCACCACATCATCTATGTAAGCTGATGCAAAATCCTGGAATTTGTCTAGCAGGCAGTTCATTAATCTTTGGAACGTGGCCCCGCTGTTTTTCAGTCTAAAGGGCATAACTGTGAATTCATACAGACCCATGTCTGTGATGAATGCAGTTTTCTTTTGTGACTAATGCAGTTTTCTTTTGTGACTGGGGATTTTGGCTAATCTGCCAGTATCCCTTAGTAAGATCGAGGGTGGTTAAGAACTGGACCCCTGCGATCTGATCTAAGATATCATCTGTCCTGGGCATTGGGTACACGTCTGATGTAGTTATGGCATTCAGTTTCCTATAATCTACACAGAACCGAACTGTCCCATCTGGCTTGGGGACTAACACCACTGGACTTGCCCACTCTCCCTCAGTTATTTTTATTACCCCAAGTTCTAACATCTCCTGTATTTCATTCTGTGTCTGAGTCTTGATCTTTCCTGCTGTACAAAAGGGTCCTGACCTGACTGGTCCCAGTGTCCCTGTGTCTATTCTGTGTACAATGAGATCGGTCCTGCCCAATTTGTTGGAAAAAATGTCCTTATGTTGCCCCAGAACTTCTAGGATTTCCCTTCTCTGTGAATCACTCAACTCGCTGGAGACATTTACAGCTTCCAGTGGCAGATCTCCTTTTGTGTCTTGTAAAAGGTCAAGTAAGGGTGTATGCAGGTTGTCCGGTGAGCTATCTCCCTTGCCCAGACAGACCATATTTACTTCTGTTCCCCTAACGTGATAAGTTTTAATCCTGTTCACGTGGAATTCTTGGCCCCCCGCTTTGGTGTTGGGTTTATCAGCTTTGTTTTTTCTTTCCAGTATCTGGTAGGAGCCTTCCCAAAATACATGTCCTCCTACTTTGTTTGGAGGCTTCATAATGAGGACTAAATCTCCTGATTCATAAGTCCTCAACTTGGCTGTGCTATCATATATCTGTTTTTGTTTCCCCTGACTCTCTTTAAGGTTCCCTCTGGCTTCTGCTAGAATTTCCCTAATGTTATGTCTGAAGTTTTTGACATATCTTGCTATGGTTCCCCTTCAATCTCTATATCACCCTCCCAGGAGTCTCTGATTAGGTCTAGGTGTCCCCTTACTTTTCTCCCAAAGAGTAGTTCAAACGGCGAGAAGTCCGTAGATTCTTGTGGGACCTCTCTATATGCAAATAGTAAAAATGGGATCAATTTATCCCAATTGCCTGCTTTGCGCTCCATAAATTTGGCTAGCATCATTTTAAGCATGACATTAAAGCATTCCACAAGACCATTTGTCTGTGGATGATAAGGTGCTGCCATAAGGTGAGCTATGTCACATATTTTCCACAGGTGTTTAAATATCTTAGACATAAAATTGGAGCCTCTGTCTGTGAGGACCTCCTTAGGGAAACCTACTCTGCTAAATATGATTATCAGAGTGTCTGCAACTGCAGGTGCCTCAGTGAGGGCTTCAGCTTCTGGGTATCTGGTAGCGAAGTCTATCAAAACCAGTAAGTATTTCTTCCCAGTTCCTGAGGGCTTCTTTACAGGCCCTATTATGTCCCTAGCCACTCTGTGGAAAGGGACTTCAATTATGGGCAGGGGATGCAAAGGGGCCTGTTCCCTTGTTGTGCTTCTGGCAGGGGTCACAGGTCTGGCAATAACTTTTTACATCCCTGTAAACCTGTGGCCAATAATACAAGGCTTCTAGCCTGCTCAGTGTCTTTGAGACTCCTAAGTGTCCTGCAAAGACGCATGTGTGTGCTAATTTCAACAGATCCGCTCTAAACTTTTGTGGCACTACCAGTTGTTTATTGGGGTAGCCTCTGTCTCCCTGGGGTGGGACTCTATACAGCAATCCCTGCTCCCATTTGAAAATACTTCTGTCCTGATTTGCTGAGGAGCTGCCTGCTGCCTCTTCCCTGATCCTTGACAGAGTACTGTCAGTTTCTAGCTGCACTCTGAACTCTGTCTGGTAGGGGTGGGACACCGGGGAGAATATCCGATACCAGATGTACCAGTATTGGATCTCCCTGGTACCGGATTTACCTGTACCGGCATACCAGATTTTTAACATTGGCCGCGGTAGCAGATTTTTTTACACTGCGGCTATTGACTTCAGTGGCTGCAATGTAAAAAATCTGGTACCGCGGCCAATGTTAAAAATCCAGTATACTGGTATAGGCAAATATCGAATATATCCAATTAAGCTGATACACCCAAATACCAGCAACATCGGATCTCGGGAGAACCGGAATTCTCATCCCTACTGTCTGGGGTTCAGTCAGTGCCTTCCTGGCTTTTGCAAGTCTGAGGGTTGTACATCTCGAGTTGTGTTGTGCCTACCCTGGTCTGTAAGCACCTCCTCTACTCTGGGACCTTCCCTGGGTGTGGTCTGTAGGTCAGGGGTTTCTGTCTCTGTGTTGCTGGAAGGTACACAAATGGACACAGTTTGGCTCTCAGGGCTCTGTTCCTCGGAGACCCTCCCTTGGACCCTGGTGTCTGGTTCCCTCCCAGACTCCTGTCCCTGTTCTTCCCTTGCTTTTGGGTGTTGCATTGATTTGTCCTGTTCTTCCTGGCAGGCCTGATTAGCTGCCATGGCTGTATGCCATCCCCATATATCATCTCCTATTAAAAGGTTATGCTTCAAGTTATCTACTACCACCACTTCTGTGGGTCCTTTCAGCCCTTCCCATTCCAATTCTATTTCTGCAATGGGAGCTGGTGTAGATCCAGATACCCCTTCAATGATAATTGTTTTACTTGGATGGATACACTCCTCTGGTATCACACTACTGCTGGCTACTAACATTTCTGCCATAGAATCCCTCCATCCTATGCAGGGTACATTGTTAATCTTAGCCTCTCTCATTTGCTTCCTTTTCTCTTCCCTCACATGTGTGAATTTGTAGGAAGCCACTGTCCGCTCTGGGATTGGTTTCTCTATGGATAGGAAGTAAACCCCTGCCCATGCTGAGATGTCTTCCCCGCACTCTCTGTTTGGGCAGTTCCTTGCTATGTGCCCTGGCTTTTGGCACTGGTAGCAATTCCCATGACCCACCCTAGGGGTCTGAGGTGAGTTCTCCTGTGGATCTCCATCCCTCCTTCCCACCAGTCCTCCCCCAGGCTTGTTTTGGGGAGACCTGCTGGGTCCCTCCTGTTGGGGTCTGTTTCCCCCTTGGCCCACTCCACCCCCTTGGGGTGCCTCATGGCCTTCCCTGTTTTGTTTAGGTCAGAAGCCTCTTTTGAAATCAGGGTTATATTTCTTGTTGCCCTGGGATTTTGATTGATCCCCTTCCCCCTTGGGACCCTTGGCTTGAAATTGGGCCCTGGTACGCATATACTCGTCCCCAATCTCAGCTGCCTTTTCAAGTGTAATCACCTTTCTCTCTAGCACCCATGATTTCACTGGTACAGAACATGCATTCAAGAACTGTTCTAAAGCAACTAGTTCTAACATTTCTTCAAAAGATTTTACATCCTTTCCCTTAACCCATTTAAGCAAGTTATCTTTCAGTATACATGCATATTCCTTGTGGGTTATTCCCTCAATTTTCAGAGTTCTAAAATGCTTTCTATACACTTCTGGTGTCACTTCATATCGAGCTAAAACAGACACGTTAAGGCATTCAAAAGTAATATTACCATTTGATCCCTCTGCCCTGTTTGAACCCGCTAGTGTATTATACATAGACAATGCTTTACCCATCAGTCTCGGGACAATCACAGGCTCCCACAGGTCTGCTGGTACCTCGTTGCATCTGCAGATTTTCTCAAACATGGAAAACAATTCCTCTATGCACATCTTCTCCTCAAAGGGTGGGATAAGTTGTGTGAAACATTGGTTGCACTGTTCTCTTGGGTTGGTGGTGTTTGCTGGCTTGGGAGTCTCTCTGGGGGGCACTTTCCCTGTCTCCATCACCATTTGCAATTTGTGCTGCAGTTGTTTGTCTTTTTCCTCATGTTCTAGCCTCAGGCGCTCCCTTTCATTTTCCAGTTTCAATCGTTCATTTTCATTTTCCAGTTTCATGGCCTCCAACTTCATCTCCTTCTCTATCTCCATCTGTCGTAATTGGACTTGTTGTCCCCATTCTAATTTCTTGAGTTCCAGCAGCTCTCTGCTGGTGTTTCCTTCCTCTTCCTCTTCAGAGGTGGGTTCATCCTCTGGTGCCCGTTGCTACACCTGCTCCCTGAGTATCCACCACATCTGGTCTGTGTTGAGGCCAGACGGATCTATGTCTCTTGTATTGCATTCAGTGATAAGCTGATCCTTTTTCATATTTTTTAATCCCTTTATTTTCTGAGTCATTTTCGTGTGCTTTCCCTATCTCCCCAAATCAGTTCAAGGTACAGTGATGCACCCTCTGATCAAGTTCAGCCTGTAATTGCCACCTGGTGGCCATTTCTTGGCGGAGCCCTCATTATGAAGCTCCCCTTTCTTTTCAATTATGCACCACCTGGTGGTGTTCAGTGGTCAGTGTGCTTAAGTCTTACCCACTTTTAAACCAGCCGATTTGGACTAGCTTCTCTCTGGCCCTTTACGCTCTTCTTAAGTGTTCTGCAGGGTTCAAATGGGGTACTCCAGAGTACTGGCCTGGCTCGCCACTTTCACGGGGATCGGGGTTCCCCTCTTTCTCTAGGCTGTCCCCCAGATGCCCACTAGGCCAGCCGCAACCTGGTTGCCTGTTCCCACATGGGTTCCCAAGTGATCAGTAATCCTCACCGCAATCAGGGAGCTTTCAGAGGTCCGCACCCCCATAAATGCCTTCCCTTGTTCTCCCAGCCCAGCCATAAGTCAGAGAACCTTCGTTGTCCACCCATAGCTTGGAAGACTTCACGTTGGGGGTTGTCTTATATAAAAAAGGTCCATCTAGGATCTCACCTAGATAGGGTACTCCCCCCGCAGGCCGAATAAACATACAAGCAAGCTAGGCTTGGTTATAAAACATATATTAAGTAAATACAATCATACGGCTGTTGATGGCAAGTGCAAGTTCACAAATCAAATATAAAGTACACACATTTTAAAATACACTGAAGTTCCTTAACTGTCCTCTCACCCTAAGGCACAGTCCAGGTCCATCAGAGTCTCTCATGGCCTTGGTGTTGAGGCCAGGCTCAGTCCCTTTAGTGACTTGGAAAGTCTCTAGTTCATGGGTTGTGTAGCCTCTCCTGCAAGCTGCTTACTCCTTGCTGGTCAACATGGAATAGAGAGTGTAGAGATTGAGCTTCAGTCTGCTCTGCTGCATCCAATTCGCCATGGCCTCCAAACATTGGAAGAGTAACGAGACAGCAGGACCTGGGTCAGTTGAAAACGAGAGGTACAGCTGAGTATCATCAGCATATTGGTGACATCGCACCCCGAACCCTCTCATGATCTCCCCCAGGAGCTGCATATACACATTGAACAACAGTGGAGACAGAATGGAACCCTGCGGAA
>QEPC01012950.1:363753-377227 GCA_003113815.1 Sphenodon punctatus | reverse complement strand
AGAGCATGGAAGATCAGAGTGTGTTAAGAAACACAGACACTGGCGGCGCGGCTCCAACAGTCACTCACTCTCACTGTGATTGGGGATCAAGAGGGAGAAACAAGCTACAAACACACCTATTTATACTTAATGGTGAAGGTGGGTCATGTCTCTCTGGGAAAGGCCTAGCCAATGAAATGAAGAAGCCCTAGAGACAATGAAATTGGCCAATAAAATCCGATGGTTGATCATGCCGCCGGGTCTCGTGATACCTTGCATTCAGGGTGCCGGAAACATGATACAATGATCAGATAATCACAAAGATTCCACAGCAGATGGAAAGGGAAGTTGGTGCCGCTTCTTACTGGAATCCGCAAAAGTTACGCTTCCGCCCACCAGTTCCGATGCCGCAGCAACATTAGCAGCAAACCGCTGCTGCAGTCGTCAGAAACCAGCCTCTGCCAAACCACGCTGTGATGTGCGGAATAGGGGTTTCCATCGTTAACAGCTGCTGCAGCGGCATACCGCTACAGTCCTACACAGGGTCACATATTTGTATCTGTTTTTAGCATTCACAATATTTGTATTTTTGCCTGTGTTCACTGTATATCCTCCCCATCACCGCCAGTGTGGAAAATACATTGAACATGGGTCCCTGTCTATGGATTATTTTGGTGCAGAAGTGCAGTGAGGCTCTGCCAATTTGACTGCCTATAAGTAAAGAAAATGCTCTTAAAACTGCTGCTAAGTTTGCTACCAATTTAAAAATGGAGACACTGGTTTGGGAGAGGGTGGATAATACAACTGGTTTGGTGGGGAGGCTGTTAGCTTAGGGAGGTAGGAACAGGGCATGGATCTGATTTAGATTGGGTCGCTTGCATAGGGAAGGTATTGCTTGTTTGAGGAAAGTAGCAAGAGACTAGGTACGGGTAGGTTTCTGGCTTGGGGAGGGGAAATGGGACATGTGGCTGGCTCATGGGTGTCTCTTGGTTGTGGGGGCATCACTGACTTGTGGATTCACAATTTCTCCTCTGCTTAGCTGGCCTCCACTGGACTAGGACTGGCTGCAGTGCTGGAGGCTGCCGTTATGAGACAGCAGTGTCCCCTGAAGGTGGGGAGGGCTAAAAGACTCTCCAAGAAGGCAGCTAGGCACAGAGTCAGAAAGCAGCTAGACTCTGAGATGGATATGCGCTGCAGCTTTGAGGCCCAGTTTGAGACCTTGGATACCATGTTTTTCAGGAAATTTTGGGTTCATTCAGGGGCCTGAATACAAAGCTCTAGTATTTGTGTTCTGAATATGGAACCCCAAAAAAGTCTTTTTTGCATTTATTTATATTTTGTCAAAACCTGAATACACAATGTAACAGGGTAGAGAGGGTGCTGCTGTGGAAAGAGGGGCTGCTAGCAGGGAGCCACTGCCCAGCTAATTGCAGTTTTAGAAACTCATCTGTGTTGCGGGCAAGCAGAGACAGCAAGGAGCAGAGGCGGAGCCTTCTTCCTGCGGGGAGAAAAGGGACAGGAGACACTTGGGCGCGAGCCTAAGGATGAGAGTTCACGGGTATCGCCCTTGTGTCGCCCTTGGAAAAGCCTGGAGAGCCAGAGGCCCCCCCCCACTTGTCCCTTTTGGGGAAGCAGAGAGTGGGCTGTGTGATTTACAGGAGGCTGTTCTAGAAGGAGTGTAGGTGCCCCCTTACAGACATTGACCTGAGGACTGGGGTGAATGCTTGCTGTTTGTATGTGTGGTTGTGTGAAAGTGCTCAGCAGCCAGGCGGTGGAGCTGTGCCTGACACCCCAGGCTGAGATTTCCTGTGGCTGTGTCGGGGGAATCCCTTAAAGCCACTGAAGGCGCAGTCCTTGGGCACCGGCTGGGCGCCAGTGCCCCTCCTCAGTTTCTGTATAGTAAGAAGCAGAACATTCTACTTTACTTTGGGCATTATATTATACAGACAAATGGCCATGTCTCACAAGAGATCGAGACAGGGAGGTGTTGGGAATCTGGAGCAAGGGGCCGAAGTAAACAAAGTAAGATTGACTCGTTTCTGGAGCATATGAGCTTAGACAGGAATCGACTGACCTCCCCACTCTGCCCCCTGGACTCTAGTGGGCTATCAGATGATCTATTCAATCAAACAGGTGGTGATTTAGATAACTCATTGGCTTTGCCAACTACCAAAAGGCAATTTCAGGCAGGGGCACCCCCACTGGAGGGCGATGTTCTGGAGGTTTTGGGCTCTCAATGCTTTTTAATAGGAGACTTAATTAAGCACCTGAGCAAGCAGCTCTCTGAAATAACTAAAATTTTGAATTCTCACTCTTCCCAGCTGAAAGTGATGATAAGCTTAATGCCTGATTTGAAGAATTTAAATAAACATCATCCTTAATCTGCGATTCCAGTGGCAGATAACCCCCAGAGCCCTTACAGAGGAGTGGCAGGAGTGGGATAGGGGGAAGGGAAAACTATACTCCAAGGTGGGGCGAGGGCAGAGGTATTTATAATAGGACTGTCCCTCAAAGAGAGAGGGTGGATAGGAAGAGCCCCCCGAGGGATAGAATGGCCCAGACTCCATGCCATCTTCAATCAAACAAATATGCTGTCGCCCTAAAAATATACCCATTACCTGATGGATTTTTTCCCTAGTTGGCAAACTAAAAATTATATACAATTATACCTTAGGAAAATTCTGCACTGGGAAATACCCCTTTGGCAGATTAAGTATGTTCAACCATTGTATAGGGGTTTCCGGTTTCAAAATTTTAGTTTAGTGAATTTTAGTTCAGCTAAATGGGTACAGCAATTACTGGTGGATGCCAGTCTTCTACAGACCTGGGGTGTGATGGCTAGCGAAGTATATATTACTTCTGCAACCTGCCACCAAGCTGCCCTTTCTCCCAAGAGGGGGTATTCAGAGACCTCTCCTAAGATAACATCGGAAGAGGTCTTGAAGGACTTCCAGTCCACGTATATAGGGAACAATCAAGGGAGGGAGAAGGGGGTTATATCTGCAAAGCAGGGTCAAGATAGGTTAATAAACAAGAGGCTAACTCAGATAACTAACTCTGTGCCAGGCCAACAGCCAGCCAAGAATGATCTCCCAAAGAGATCCTTTAGACCTACAGGGTTAGATTAGAGCTATTTAACTCTCCCACGGTATAAGTCAAGACCTACTGGGAAAATGGATAGGAGTCAACCTACGGGGGCAGGTAATAGGGAGTATGTAAAAGTGGATTTACAAAGTAAAGTTTATCCACATTTGGATCCTTTGTTTCATGAGACAACAGCAGCCACGGGTTTAGTTCAAATCCCAGTGGTTATGGAACTTATAGCAGGTGAAGGTGAGGCTATCGATAGCCAGGACACAATGCCTTCATTAGAAGGAGGCTCTGTGATTGGCAGGGTACTGGAGGAGGATCCTGCACAGCCTGCTAGAGCTGGAAGCACAATAAATAATGTCCCCGCATCTCCATCCCGGGGGGGGGGGGGATAAGTACCCCTAAATATAAAGCAGGGTCAGGATGAGGGACAGGTTGCCATGGCCAATATTGCAGGCATTGCCCCTTCTCCTGCTATAAGTTTAAGGGATAGTCGATTCCACCCCCTAAGGCTAAGCTTATGCTCTTGGAACATTGCTGGGTGGAGATCTAAATGTCAGGACCCATACTTTATGACCTATTTACGCCAATTTAGTATTATTATAGTACAGGAGACTTGGGCCAATTTTCCTATCGAATTTGATGGGTATGAGGTATATGAGGTCAAGGTGTCCGCAGTGGCAGTCAAAGGCCGTGCTAGAGGGGGTATAGCGTGCTTGATTTCAAATGTCTTTGGTATCAGGGTGCTAAAGGTAGCCTTTTCGCCACCCATTGCCCTGAGCATAGAGATTCAAATAAGAACCTTGCAGATGCTGCTGGTGGAAGTGTATATCCCACCCATAAACTCTGTTTCCTATAGGTCATGTTACTGGACTCAGTTGAGGGATTTCTTGGTTGTGCTACATAGTGGATCTAGCACGGGCCAACTTCTGCTGGCTGGGGATTTAAACGCTAGGGAGAGAGTACCTGGAGTGAGTTGGGGGGTGATAACGAGGCTTTGGCTCCCTATACAGGGTTGACTGGTAGAGAAAACGCATCTCCCTTGCTGCAAAGACAGTTCAAGGATAAGGGGATTGACAGCTCAGGGTTGGCCCTGGCTGACTTTTTGGTAGAGTTCAATCTTTTCCCCTTAAATGGTTCATCCCCAGGAAATATGGATGGGGAATATACTTTTATTTCCCATGTAGGAGCCAGTATTGTGGATTATCTAATAGTTTCCCCGGGGCTCTCGCATTTGGCAGAGAGTTTCCAAGTGGGAGACTGCTGTTTAAGTGACCATATGCCACCGACAGTTTGCTTCCATGACCAAGAGACAGCTAGTGGGCTGATTGATGGCAAACCAGCTGAGTGCCCTGTTCTAGATTGCTATGCCAGGAGGAGCTGGAATGACCAATTAGCAAAGGCACTTGAGAGCCTTTGTCAGACGTCTAATGTCCTGGATATAACAAATAGCCTCCAGGAATCGTCTGAGGACGACTATATGCTGAGACAATATGAGCATATTATATGCCTATTAAGAGGAGCCCTGGAAAAGCAGCCTAGAGAGAAGGGTTCTGGCACAAACAAAGTAAACCAGATTTGGTTTGACCAAGAATGCGGGGAGGCCAGGGCAGGATTAATTAGTATGTACTATAGGTACAGAAAAGGCAGGCTTCCTGATTTCCTAGAATAGTTTCCCAAAGCAAAAAAGGAGTATAAGATACTATTTAAAGGGAAGAAAAAGCAGTATGAACTTGCCCTGTGGGGAAAACTCCTTATAGCAGCTAGAAAAAATGGATTCCAGGCTGTTTTGGAAAATTATTAATGGTCACCCATTAATTTACCAGCCGAGCAGCTTAACTGTGATTCCCTGTGAGAAATGGGAAAGCTATTTTACAACAATATTTTCAGTATCATCAAACCTGTTACCTTTGGGAGTAACTCAGGGAATTCAGGAAGGCCCAGTCTGGCCACCTGTAGACGCCTTGGTTGTGAGAAAGTTGATTGAGGACATAAAGCCACGAAAAGCCCCAGGATTTGATTACATCCTGGCGGAATTTTTGAAGTGCCAGATAGAATGGTGTGTCCCATTCTTGGCCTCCTTATTCACGTGGGTCAATGAAAATGGGCAGATTCCAGCTGGTTGGGAAGTTGGCAGTAGTCGTGCCAATTTATAAGAAGGGTTCCAGAGGTGATCCGGCTAACTACCGCCCTGTCAGCCTCCTTAATATCATAGGGAAAATGTATGCTCAGTTGTCGGCTGACATGTTTGTAAACTGGCTACAGACAGAAAAGATTATATACCTTGAGCAAGCCGGCTTCCAGAGTGGTAGATGTGCAATTGACCACGTCCTGATTCTTACCCACCTGATAGGGAAATACGTGTTCAAAAATCAAAAGTTGTAAGCCACCTTTATAGATTTAAAGGCGGTGTTTGACTCAGTCAACAGAACTAGGCTCTGGGGAAAACTAGGGGAAACTACAATTAACCGAAGACTGCTATACCTTTTTATGATTCTCTACTTGGATAATGTCCTAAGGGTTAAAATGGATAACATCAGCAACTTATCAAAAGAAATCCCAGCCCAAATAGGAGTAAGGCAGGGATGTACATTGGCACCTAGTTTATTTAACTTCTATCTAAATGACTTAGTTCCAAGAGTCTCTGCCCATGATCTATTCCCTCCCAAGCTGGGGGATCATGCCGTGGGGATGTTGTTGTATGCGGATGACGCTGTGATTTTATCCCAGACAAAGGTGGGATTACTTAAACAACTAAAAGAACTGGAGAGGTTCTGTAATACTAACCACTTGCAGTTAAACCATTCAAAGTCCAAAATGTTGGTGTTTGGTAAGGGCAGGAAATGCCACCAATGGAGGATAGGGGGGGAACTGATTGAGCAGGTGGACCATTATAAGCATTTAGGCATTGTCTTTAATAAATCAGGGAGTTAGGCGGCACAGGCTAGAGCAGCCTTGAACCAAGCATCTGGAACAGGGGCAGCTATCCGTAGCTATTTCTCCGGGAATGGTGTTGGCCAAGAAACAATGGCCATTAAGATGATCGAAGCAAAGGTAGCCCCCCAACTGCTATATGAGGCTGACATTTGGGCAGTTGTCCTCCTGTTTAGGTTGGACAGTGTACAATATGTATTTATTTGGAAGCTCCTGCAACTGCCAGCTGGGACACCAGCAGCAGCTGTTAGAATTGAGATGGGGAAACTAAGCTGGAATTGGAGAGCTTTAAAATCTGCATTGTCGCTATGGATGCGGGTGGTGCTATTCCACCAGACTCGCCTCTTTCCGCTATTGGCAAAAGACGGTTATGAATCTGTTTGGGCACTTAAGATTTGGGACTGGATGGTGAAAATGGGCTTTTCTGATGACTATCTGCAGGGTAAAAGTTATAGTGCTGCTAAATCAGAAATAAATGGCAGAATAGATTATATTGCTCGCCAGGAGGACCTGACTGCAATTAAGGATATTCCATCGCTGGGGCTGTATCCCAACCTTATACCTGAGCCTTGGCAGATATCAAATAATTGAAAAAATAGTATAAACCCGGCACTGGGGAGAATTTTCCTCAAGGCTAGGCTGAATGCTTTGTCTTCAAAAAATGTAGAGAGCCGTTGTAAAGGAATACCATTTGCGGATCGATTATGCCCTTATGACATGCTTCAAGCAGACACAGTGACTCACATTCTGATTGACTGCCAACTATATAGCGGAGTGAGGGCGGAACTCTTGGACCCTATTGTCAACAAATTCCCCAGCAGAACTAGTTTTGAGTTGGCTCAGATTCTGCTGGGGGATCAGGTATATGAAACTTCTCAGGCGGCAGCCAAATTCCTATGTAAAGCTTTTGCAATTTGAGATTGTTTTTTGAATTTTAAAACACCTGATTGCTAGAGTCATATTATTGGACTGTGAGGGTGTGGGAGAAGGAAATTGGGCCTTCCTCCCTGCATGGAGACATAGCATAATTATGTTTATTGTTGTAGCAAATTGCCAAAATTGGTTGTTTCTATTTTGTTTTCTGTAGTTTTTATACAGTTGATATTTGGACTATGGCTCTTGCTATGCCCCTTTTGTAAATAAACTTGAAACTTGAAGGGTAGAGAGTACCTGGAGTGAGTCTTTTGAAAGATACTGTTCCCCAATCACGTTCTCAGGGAATTATTGTTTATCTTTTATTTACATACAATATCCCATTACCATCTACAGTTTGAGATATATAGACAATTTCTATATCAGGTATGCAGTAGAAAATACACAGTCCAGACGTCGAGGCGTGGGGCTTCTCACCTCAAGCCCCCCTGGTCAGCACAATCCCTCCTCAGGCCAGATACAAGCCTCTCCCAATCCTCAGCAGTCAGTAGTATTCACAAGCTCCATGGGCCAGGCACACAGTCCCTCCTGCAGTCCACCAAAACCTATAGCTCAGACAACACCCTCTGACCAGGGTTATGTGAAGATGGAGCCCGACAGAGGAGATGATCCTGTCTCCTCCAGCACTCTCTCTGTTTCTGGCAGCTCTTCTCCTGTACCGAGTCTTGCTCTGTCTTTTAAGCATTGGGCTAGCTTAGCCATACCCATGCCCAGGTGCGAGGCATTAGGTGCTGTTCTGCATTCCACATAGCACTGGAGTCTCAGATAGCACCAGCACCCCTGAAGGTACTAAGTCCCTTAAAGAGTCAGCAGTCTCACTGGCACTCTGCCCTGCTTACAGACCTCCACCTTTTTGGAGATGGGACTACACCAGGTAGATCCACCTATACTCTTTTTAAAAGCAGGACAGAGTCTAAGCCCTGCAGCAATAACCCATGTAGCAACATATCCCAGCACATATACAATTCTTATACAGTCCTTGCAGTTCATCTGTGGGACCGATCCCAAGCCCCATGGACTGGTGTGCAGAGCACAAGCAGCGCGTGTGCACATATGCGCAGGCACACTGTGCACACACCCCGGCACAGTACCTATAGTACGTGTGCAAACTGCGTGGCAGTGCACATGCAACTTTGGATTGACCCCAATGTCCATAAGGGTCCCTGGAGAACCCCTTCCACCTGCAGGACTCTCCTTACATCTGTGACCCTTAACTTACCTAATACACATTTCAGTCCCATATCAAAGTCCAAAATGTTGGACATATATCAATATTAGGGCTGAAATTCAGTACTATGTTTTACTCAGTAAATCAAGGAAAATAGTATGATTCTTGGCTAAAACCAAGTACCAAGAGATCTGTGTACCAATAAACCTCTTGACAGAGGCTCAAGGTTTTTTGGAACTCGGAAGGCGGGGGAAGGGGGATGGGGAGGCAGACCCCATTAGCTACTAGCCCGGTCCTCAGCTGCCAGCTCCGGTCTAGCCGAAGCCCAGTTGTCCCCACTTGCCTTCTCCAGGTACTGGGCTTGTTTGCAACTCACTCCATTTCCCCTTTTCTTCCCCAGATTGTCTGCCACTATCAGATTTGAACAGCCAGGGGAGGGGATCTGTTTATGTTCCTCAGCCTCTGCACCTCTGGAAAATGTAGTCCTGAAGGCTGAGAAACACCACTTCACCCCATACACACTCACCAGTCTTTAGACTACAGCTCCCAGAATGCAGCAATGTTTGTCACTTGTATGATATCTTCCATTGTTGGCTACTAGGCTTCTGTGGGTAATGTTATACAAGTGACATAGCTTGTCCTTGCAACTGGCATGTTTCCTCTGGTATGCAGAAACTATGTCCCCATATTTTTGCTAAAAAGCCTAGCTGTTCCAGGATGATTCCTTCCCTGTTGTGATGCTATATGTACAAAGTTAACCTACTTTTGTTATTGTTGAGAAGAACCTGAAGAAGAACTTGTACTTTAAAATGATAATAGTCAAGACTCGCTTTACTAAAATGGGCTGTGATTCTTGAATTAAATACATTGAACTTTGTCCTCAAAAATCTCTGACGTAACCAATATGCTGCAACTTACACGCTACTGGAGTGTTTGTCTTTATTTTGAGAAATTCATACAGATTGTGATACTGGGAAACTGGTGTAGAGGGGTCACTTGGCATGGGGGGGAATGTCTCCCTCAATCATGATCTTTGAGGTGGGATAGGTACAGGGCTCTGACTCTTGCTTAAGAAGGCCCATTGCCACCAAGCTATTTGGCTTGCCTCACACGGAGCACTCTGGGTTTCCTGGCAGTGCTCCATGCATGGTCATGAGTGGGTGTTCCATGGCTCGGAATGGGTATCCAGCTGCTCCACCTTCAGACAGGTGGGCAGCTCCATGACTCCTGGGTGGCCATGTGGGGTAGCATCGCATCAGAAAATATCCAAAGTAGTTTAGAGTATTTTTTTTATTGGACCAACTTCTGTTGGTGAAAGTATGCAAGCTTTCGGGCTAGTCAAAGTAGCCTAATAGCTTTCATATTCTCACCAATAAAAGTTGGTCCAATAAAAGAGATCATCTGAACTAACATGTCTCCATCTGTTACTTATGAGAACTGCATTCTCTCTAAACTGATTTAGGATGAATTCTGGCATCACTTGCTTTCAATGGTCTTAAGACAAATCATGACTCTTTATACGTAAGAGTTTCCACCGTATTCAAAAACAACACCTTTGCTCTGAGCTGGTGCATGTGATATGGTTTCAAAGTAGTGCTGGAACTCGGTATTTGATTTTTTTCAGAATATACCAAGGATCACGGTCCTTGGTTCAGAATCACCAAATGTCAAGGTTCCAAGGATCAGGTCCAGTTCTTGGAAATTTCGGTTCCCTTGATCGAGTGATGGATCTGCATGCTTTTAAAGTGTGTGCTTGGGTATAGAGCAGCACTATAGGTTTTGCATTTGGGGTTTTTGCACTTTTGCTATGGGTTTGGTACTGTGAGTTTGGCACTTTTGGTGTGGATTTGCCAAGATGTGCCCAGCTGGGCCATGGGGGGTACCTTCTGGTTAACTGTGGTGTGTTTTGGGGAGAGGACTTGCCTTGCATAGGGGCATGGAGCAAGGAAGGCATATTTTTTTCAGGGAGGCGTTGCATTTGGTTTCATAGGGGCATACATGGTGGGAGGGGAGGAAGGCATGGATGCGCTGCTCTGCACCGTGATTGGAGCTGGGATAGTAAATATTAAACAGTCCTGCATGGTGCCATGTTCTGGCTCAGGTGCCAAGTGTTTCCACGATTCCGAGTTCCAAGGTTCCGTGTTCTGAGGATTTCTGAGTTCTGGAGTTCCGATTTCCAAGTCCTTGGTATCAGTTCTGAGTGGTGGCCAAAAACTTGGCTGTGTCACTCAGAACCTCAGAAACAATCATGAGTTTGGGGTTTTTTACAATTTGGTGCAGCCCTATTTCAAAGTGATGCCTTGGAATAATCCTGGTCTGTGTGAAGAATCGCTGTTCCCCTCTCCATTGTTTTTGCTACAATTGCAAACAACCATAAAGTCACAATAACTGAAAGAACTCTGTGGCTGTGATTCACAAACCATTTTCTTCAGAGTGGTCCCATTGGAGACACAGACCTTCGGTGGGACTACTCCAGAGTAAGTGGTGTGCATGTGTGTGTGTGTGTGTGTGTGTGAGAGAGAGAGAGAGAGAGAGAGAGAGAGAGAGAGAGAGAGAGAAGGGGGTAATTGATCATGTTGTTTCCCTTGTGCAATCATGGTCTCTTTGCATGGATTCATCTTGGCCATGTTGCTGAAAACACAGGGGTCAGTGGGACTACCCACCATGGATACAATTTTGCAAGGTTAAGTCATCAATCCATTTCTCTCTGACTTGCTAACACCATGATAAAAAAGCTCTCATTGCAGTGTTTAAAAAGGAAATTATTTTAAATTCAGGGGAGCTATCGAAAGCAGGTTCTTCTGCTAGCCACTGGCATTTATACAAGTTAGGAAAAGCTCAACTGCCCCTGCCCCTTTAACAAACAAACGCTGCAAAGACTGAGCCTGTAAGTCACCTTACCTACTGTGAATGGGCCCATTGTAGTGATGAGAATTACTCTTGGCAGAAAGCTGGATGTATTTACATGGGTATATTTTTACAGCAGTGCATCCCCCCAAAAATGCTGTGACCCCATTTTGAGATTTAAGTTAATTTATTCCATGTGCAAACCACTGGTCATTGCATAAAAAGGATAAAATTTAATTAACAGTTAATTCCCCCAATATAAAACACAATAGATACAATAGTTACAATAGTGACATGGAATAGAAATTAAGTCCAAGAATATGTACATGGAATTATGTTATATCCAAACTCCATAAGTAAGGTATTTAACAGTATTTCAAATTTCTTCTGCTGCTATGGCAAAACTGACTACAGCTTTAATAACATGTTCCTTTTCGCTACTAAGGAAAAAGTGTATATTTTTGTCTGTTGTGGGGGGAGGATTCCAGCTGAACAGAGGGTTAATTCATATGCTTCTTGCTGTAGCGTAGAAACTACATTTTAATAGTGTGACAGATCTTCTGTATCACCCTGGTCACAAGGACACCAGCTTTCTGCTTTCAATATGACTTTGAGACTTCCCTCTAAAACTGCAGATTTAAGTCTTAAAAGAGGCATAACGTTAACACCACTTCAACATTTCTTGTGCATGCTGCAGGGTTGTATTGGTGCCCTATGCATCCCTGCAATATGTATAAGTAACGTTAAAGTGGAGTTAGCATTATGTCTGTTTTTCACCCAATTGTGTCATGTAAAATCTCCTTTGCTCAAATTAAAGCTACTGAGATCTTTCCAGTGACTTGGAATCAAGCAAGCTGAAAACCTGGCCTATCCCCATGGTTTTGATTTTGTGTGTGTGTAATCTTGCAGGAAAAAGTGTGTAGCTCATTAGAGATGGACTCTGAATAAAGCAAATACCAGGCTCCTTGTTTGTTTTCGTTTGTTTTAAATTTCTTACCCCGCCCTTCCCGCCAAAGGCAACTCAGGGCGGCTTACAATAGTAAAATACTAACAATACACATAAAACATAAATACAAAACCATAAAGCACCCCCAACCCCACACCACCACCCCAACCCTCCGTACCGCCCAACTCACCCTTAGCCCCAAAGCTCCTCCCCACTCTAGCCCCCAATGCCAAATGCCCTTGTGAATAAGATAGTTTTACGCTGCCTCCTAAAGGCTCTCAAGCCAGGGCATAAACAAACCTCCTGGGGGAGGGATTTCCACAAATGTGACGCAGCAGCCGAGAATGCCCTCCTCATTGTGGAGACCAAGTTAAAAACTGGTGCCTCCAGACAGGCATCCGCAGCCAACTGGAGAGGCCATGATGGGACATGGTAGACCAGGCAATCCGCCAGATAAGTGGGTGCCAAGCTGTTTAGGGCTTTAAAGGTCAAAACCAGCACCTTGAATTGTGCCCAGTAGACAACAGGCAACCAGTGCAGATTATTTCATTTCATTTGATTTTTAATTTATACCCTGAACATTACCGCCCAGGATGGCTCGAGGGGGGGTTACAACACAAAAATATAAGGTCCACAGAAGACCCATACAATCCATCATAAACAAAGCAAACCCCTGACAATTTACATAATACTATTCTTATCAATTCAATATTATATGTAACATATAACAATATACCACCCACCCTCTTATCTCCCACCATTCCCAATATCTCAACACCTTCCAACACAACTTACCATCCTCCACCCTGCTGTCACTGGGGGGGGGGAGGGGGGGACCTCCTCTCCCCCCATCCACCAGGAGGTGGGGTCCCTTCATACATTACATAATACAATAACATCTCACACAATTCTAAAAAACCCAGACCCTTAACACTTTAAATAAATGCAACTATGACAGGATATCACCCTTCCCATTTATTCCAATATCATTTCAGTATCTGGCTACCCTCTATCATTACTTCCCATCCCCCACCCTGCTACCATCGGGGGGGGGCTCCATATCCCCTCCTGCTCTCACCAGGGGGGCAAATTCCACTACACACTAGTTCCCCTTCCCACCACATACCTATAATATTAACATCCTTCCCCGGCCCCAGCTGTCGGGCCCAGTCAAAGGGCACAACCAAAGGGCACACTCCTTTGGACGTGCCCCTTTGGCACATGCCACTGGCACAGCCGCTGGCATGGCCGTCGGCCACCCCCTGATCTTGTAGGGGTGGCCCGGAAGCTGGCTGTTCCCGGCCCCACCCTCTTGCTAACAGCAGAGGCGGCAACGGCAGCCCACTCTGGCCCCAGGTGCACAACCTCGAGCCCACTGACACTCAGGCTCGGGGGGGGAAAGCAACCACCCCCTACCAAAGTCTTCGTGGGGGGGGAGGAGGAGGAGGGAGCCGATGGCACCTGCCCCCAGCAGACACACCCCCAAGGACAGGGAGGGGTCAACCGCTCATGTCTTTTCCTTCCACATCCAGAGAGGATTTCAGCTGCCATACACCCCCATGCAAGATCTCAAGGTG
>QEPC01012950.1:326707-358812 GCA_003113815.1 Sphenodon punctatus | reverse complement strand
TTCAATGGGGACACAGCGCCCCATTGAAACCAATGCAATAAATCCGGTACCGGTATACCGGATTCAATCCGGGAATCCGGTTTTTGTGAAACCGGTAACCGGTAAAATCCGGTGTACCGGTACCGGTACCGGGCCCGCCCCTAGTTGTTAGGTATTTTATAGCGCTTTGTCAGGGTCACTGGGAGGAGCAGGTTTTTCGCGCAGCTAGCTCTTATGCATGCGCATTGCGCCCCCAATTGTGTCACTGTTTAACAAATTTCTGTCTAATTGCCAAGCTCTTTGTGTCCAAGGACTATTTTCCCCCATTTAAAAGTTGATATTATGGTGTTATGATCAGACAGAACCAGAGGTACTATCTCACTCCTCATGCATTTGTTTACTCCTGCTTTTTCAGTTAAGACATGGGGTAATTTCAGACGTGACGGGCCGTTTAGCCCGCAACGTTGAACCATGGACCGGGATCCGTCCCAGATCCCAGTCCATGATCAGACCGGCTGTCCTTTAGGTGTGCCGGTCTGATCACTAACGGGGATCGGGGAGGGGGCAGGGCTGTGCAGCACGATGTGCAGCCGCACAGCCCCACCCCCATGTTCCCTTGGCCGGTCGCCCTCAGGGAGACGAGCAGGTGCAGCGGCCTGATTCCATACCACAGTCGGGGCCACGATCCAGGATGGGCCAAAGGTAACAGACATTACTTTTGGCCCATCTCGGATCATGACCAATCTAACCATAGTTCTGGACCTGAGGCCGGCCTCGGGTCCAGAACCGTGGTTAGCTTTGACTCCTGTCAAAGATTCACTGTGGTGAACATCTGGTGGGGGGTCAAACAGACGTTCATGGACTTGCTACCACCACACGGGATCCACTGTGGTCCACTGTGGTGAACGGCAATTTCGTAACCTCTGAAATTACCCATGGTCTATTTTTGTATAGACATTGTGCTTGTTAGAAAAAAAAGTAAAATCCCTAGCCTTTGGATTGTAGTGTCTCCAAATATCTATCAGGTCATTTTTCTCCATCAGTTCTCTTATTTCTCTTTGCCATGACTTTATGGGGCTTTTGGGGAGTGATCCAAGACTGACAGGGGGGTGTTTAAATCTCCCTGTAATAGTAGCTGACCTTGTATATTCTCCATCACTATAGGGATATACTTGGGGAAAAAAAGATGTTAGTTTCCTCATTCAGGGCATACAAATTAACTAGACTGATTTTCTGACCCTCTAGGGTGCCTGTTACTAAGGCCATTTTTACACGGACGGCTCCACCCACCGCTGGGTGTTCCAGCGGTTGTGTGCTGGGGGGGTGACTGTGCAAATGGGCCAGCGGTGGGTGGGGGAATGGGTGTGCACTGAGTGTGTGCCCATGGAAACAACACAGGTGGTGGGTGTTTGTGCATGTGTGCTCCCAGCACATACCCATCTACACCCCCATCACCCACCCATCTCCACCCACGGGGTCATCTGGAAAACCAGAGGAGGCCCTGTGGGTAGAGATGGGTGTAGGTGAGTGTGTGTTCATGTGAAAGGGGACACACCCACGCACCGCGTGAGCACACCCATCCACCACCACCACCCACCCACATCTGTGTAAAAATGGCCTATTAGGAACCTCCCCTCCTTGTGTTTAACCATTTTTTCAGCTACAAAATTTAACTTGGATGAAATCCCAATAATTACACCTGCTTTTTTCTTTGGGGCACATGATGTGAACATCAATCCCGCATTTTTTGTGTTAAAAAGCAACAACTATCCAGGAATTAGTCTTGGATTGTGCCGCCGATCTCATGGGCATTACAGAAACCTGGTTGGACCTTGAGTCAGGGCCTATCTTGGCTGACCTTGTTCCGGCTGGGTATTACATGCCGCATCAGCCACGGTCAGAGGGTTGGGGGGAGACAGTGTAGCATTAATTTTTAGAGAGAGGTGGTCGGTTAGGAGATATCCGGTGCAAACCATGGTAGGGATTGAGACGCTGCACCTGGTGTTCGATTTGGTGGTGGTGGAGGTTGCGGCCCCCAAAGGCATTAGTCTGGAGGGACTTCGACATTCACACCAACGCCAACCTTGGGGGGGCAGAGCATGAGTTCATGGCAACCATGGGCCTGTCCCAAATGGTTAGCTGCCTGACACATAAGGGGGGATATACTCTCGATCTCATGTTTTGCACCGGCCTTGAGGCGGGGGGGCCACTATTGGAGGAGATATCAGCAGTGCCCTTATCATGGTCAGATCATTATCTCCTACAGACCTCTCTATTAGCACATGTCTGCCCCCAGAAGGGTGTGGAGCCAATTCGAATGGTTCACCCCCAGAAGCTAATGGAACCAGAATGGTTCTGGTTGGCTCTCGGGGAGGTACCCTCTGACCTCAACAACCATCTCATCAATGACCTCGTCACACTATGGAATATTCTGCTGACTGAGGCCATTGATTGGATGGCTCCTAGATGTCTGCTGCCCAGGCGACAGCACCGCAGGCCCCCATAGTTTTCGGAGGAGCTGCGAGTGCTGAAGCGAGAAGGGCGGTGGTTGGAGCAATGGTGACGTTGTTATCATACTGAAGCCGACAGATTGCAGCATAGAGCCAGTTTATGAGCATATGCTGAGGCGATGAGGGTAGCATCTGTAAAATCTTGCCCAGCAGAGCTTTTCCGGGTGGTGCTGGTCAGTCCGGCCTCCCTCCACCCTGGAGTGGAGTCATCTATAACATGCTGTGATAGGTTTGTGAATTAGTTTGTAGATAAAATTGCTTGTATTCACCACGATTTCGACGCTGCACTTATTACACATGGGGAACCTGAGGTTATGGAAGTCACACCTTGTCCGGTTTTATGGGATCAATTTCAGTTGATGACACCCGCTGATGCGGTTGGGACCCTTGGGGCTGTTAAGGCCACCCCTTGTGAATTAGATCTGTGCCCATCTTGGCTAATTAACTCTTGCAAGGAGACAATGATGCCATTGCTGGCGGGGGTGGTCAATGCCTCCCTTCAGGAGGGCAGAGTGCCGGGCTGTCTGACGGGGTGTGTGTGTGGCCTATGCTCTAGAAATCATTGTTTGACGTTGACTCCCTTGCCAGCTATCAACCTGCCTCTAACCTTCCCTTTTTAGGGAAGGTTATTGAATGGGGGGTGGCTCAGCAGTTCCAGGGGCATCTTGATCACGGTGGTTTTCTTCATACCTCTCAGTCGGGATTTTGTCTGGGTTATAGCATGGAGACTGCGCTTGTGGCCTTGGTGGATGATCCCCGCCAGGAGATGAACCGGGGTCATTCTACCCTGTTGGTTCTATTAGATCTGTTAGCTGCTTTTGATACGGTTGATCATGAGATGTTGGTGACACACCTGTGGGACTGTTCTGTTAAGAACCTTTTTAAGCGTCATCACTGACTTATCCAATAAGGGGATCGAATTCCCACATTTCTTGGCGGAAGGGAGCGGATGGAGGTTGGTTTCCTTCCAGGACTGGATACCTGTTCCCCGGCCTTCCCTTAATTACAACTCGGCCCATGATGAACTGTATCACGTGCGGATCTTCTCTCATAACCAGTTCCCATCTAGCGGAGCCGTTGTGGTAAAACTTTACAACCACTCTCTTCACAACCCCACCCCCCCCATGGCTTTCCAGATGGCCACCCCAATGAGAGTTCTGTGTGGCCCTCCAGTCTCGCTATAGCAAAACCTGAAATGAAAGGTTTGCCTGGTGATCAGGTTGATTACCCGTGCTACTAATCTCATTGCTGGATTGACTGAGATACGGTTCCGGTTGTGTGTCAAGTGGGGGTACATCGGTTCCATTGGTCTCCTGGGCATTACCCTCCTATTCATGGCTGCTTTGTGATGAGGCTGAGAGTTCTCCTACTGAGCAGGGGTGGAAGAGCTAGCCAGATCTAGGGGCTGGCCTGTTGGGAGTTCCACAGGTTTACCAACCCACTCCTTGAGCTGGGAGCTGGGAAAATACTTTCTCCACAGCTTACCTCTTTTACCTTCTAGGATTTCCACCTGGTAAACCACTGGACTAACTCTGTTGACTATTCTGGTAGGACCTTCCCATTTGTGTGTTAGGGAATGCTTTGAGGCTGAAAACTTTTGATACATTACCGCCTGCCCTTCTTCCCAGACAATGGGCTTTCTGATCCACCTCAGCCTCTTATCTATATCTTGTTGGGCTACTCCCAGGCGAATGGCAGCCTGTCTATGGATTTTTGCTAGTTCACCCACCAACATTTGTATACATTCCTCAGAGACTGTTTTGTTTTCCCAGGTGCTGGGTAACTCTGTCCCCAGACACCAGGATTCAGGCATTTGCATACGCCTCCCTGTCATCACCTGGAAGGGAGTGAACCCATGTATAGCCCTTGAACCTCTCAAAGCCATCAAGATTATTGGGAGTTTCTCATCCCAGTCTTTGCCAGTGGGACTAATCTGTTTCTTTAAAGCTTCCTTTAAAGTGCGGTTAGTTCTCTCGACCAGCCCAGAGGAGGCGGGGTGTCCAGCTATGTGAAAGCATTGTTTAATTCCCAGGACTTTGCATAGTTCCTGAATCACATCTCCAACAAAATGGGGTCCCATGTCTGAATCTATGCACTGGGGGATACCCCATCTGGACAGGACAATGTTGAAGAGCATTTTGGCAGTGATTGAGGCCATATTGTTTTTACAAGGGAGGGCTTCCAGCCATTTACTGAATGCATCCACTATGAGGAGACAATATTTATTGCCTCTGGCTGTAGTGGGGAGGGGGCCTATGTAGTCTATTTGAATCCTGGATCAAGGACCCTCAATCCTTTGGTGCTGAATTGTAACTTTAAGAGTCTGGCAATCTGCGTTAACCATGGCACATGACAGACAATTATCACACCATTGGTCTACATCTGTTTTTATCTGAGGCCACCATCCTGTGTCTTTCACCCTGTTTAAAGTATCCTGCTTACCTCTGTGCCAGTTTGCTCATGGACAAACTGTATTAGCTCCCCCCATACATTCCCCGGGACGATCCAATATTTATTATCCCCAGGATCAATTGCCCACCATACCTAGTTGTCTTTGGTGATGGTGTATCTCCCTGTGCTGTCTTTTTGCCATTGTGCCAAGCCCTCTATTTCCTTGCCCCCTTCCTGTAGAGTGCCTAGGTCTAGGGTGGTTACCCCTGATCCTAGCATGCTGGCTCTAGTGGTGACTGGGGCTATGGGTGTTTCAGGGGAGAGTAAGTCCTCTGCAAGGCCGGGGGGCTCACTCTGGGTGGCAGCTTCTTTTGCTAGCATGTCCTCTTGACTATTCCAAAAAGCTGCCTCTGTAGGCTTTCTAGAATGCCCGGCGACATGTGCAACCCAAGTCCAGCCAGTTCTGGTTTTGACCAGCGCTGCTATCTTAGCCCATTTTTCCGCATGGGCTACTGGTCTCCCATCAGAAGCAGTCATTCTCCCCAGCCAAATTGGGAGCCAAGCTGTGGTGGCTCACACCGTCCGATCTGAATCCGTATAGATGGCTAGG
Organism: Sphenodon punctatus; assembly: GCA_003113815.1. Classification (NCBI taxonomy): domain Eukaryota; kingdom Metazoa; phylum Chordata; class Lepidosauria; order Sphenodontia; family Sphenodontidae; genus Sphenodon; species Sphenodon punctatus. The sequence goes on along the minus strand of QEPC01012950.1, from coordinate 353,322 downwards.
GAGATGGCTAGGGGCTCGAACTCAAGGACAGCCAATACAGCCCAGACTTCAGCCGCTTGGGTGGAGTGGGGCTCACAGATCCCCTCAACACCCATCCATCTAGCACCTGAACTGCTGCCCAGCCTGTCTTTGGCCGCCTCTGGTCATAGAAGGATGACCCATCGGTGTACCACACCGTTAACCCCTTTTCAGTTGCCTCCTCCTGATTTTTACCCCACTGTACAGGCCATTCTATGTGCTGGGGCTCGGGAAGGGGGCAGATGTGTTCTTCCCCTTCTACAAGTAAACCATAGGGAGCGGGGGTTTCTTTCTGTTCCTTACTGAAACCCACCCCCCTGCCTGCCAAGGCGAGAGTCCATTGTGCTATTCTGGGGCTACTAACCTGCCCATCCTGAATCTTGCTGGAGACGATGTATTTCATGGGTGAATGGGGGGTTTGAACTATTACCTTAGACCCCCCAATTATGTACTCCCAATGCCGTAAAGCCCAGACCAAGGTTAAACATGCCTTTTCGCAGGGGAGAAACCTTTGTTCCACCTCATCAAGCTGCCTAGAGGTGTAGGCTACTACATGCTGCCTCCCCATTTGCTGCTGATTGAGAGTGGCCCCTATGCAAGTTTCTGTTGCTGCCAATTGTATGAAGAAGGGAAGTTTGGGATCAGGGTGAGCCAGTTCTGGGGCTTGTGCCAAATCCTTTTTTAGAGTTGCCAATGCTTCTTGTTGATCAGGATCCCAATCCCATGACCGTCCTCTTTTCAGGAGCTTGTACAGAGGCCTTGCCTTCTCTGAAAAGAACTCTATAAAGTCCCTAGAAAAGTTCAGAGTGCCCAGTATGGCTCTGAGGGAATGCAGATCTGTGGGTGCATGTAATTTAGCAATCACTTCCACCCTCTGTGTATCTGGGGACCTTTCCTCTTCTCCCAAACTGATCCCCAAGTATTTCACCTCCTTTTACACAAGCTGTGCTTTGTCTCTATTAACCTTGAACCCAGTTTCTTGAATTATGGCGAGTGTCTCCCTAGTCACTTCTGCAGTCCAATTCCTGTCTGGGAATGCACCAGGACGTCATCTACGTCTGATAAGACACACCCTCTTGATTCCGGCTTCAATTTATCCCACATTTTTGACACCACTGAGTGACAAATGCTGGGGGATGAATGGAAGCCTTGGGGAGTTCTGGTAAAACTGTACCGTTGATTCCTGTATGTAAATGCAAACTGTACCAACAGGCTGGATGGAGAGGGATCGCAAAGAAAACGTTTGCCAAATCAATGACAGAGTACCAGCGGGACCCCACAGATATCGCTGCTACTATCTCGTTGTATTTAGCTACCACTGGAGCAAAAGGAGGAGTCACTGTATTTAGAGTCTGATAGTCTACAGTCATCCAGTAAGTCGCCCCATCTGCTTTAATAACTGCCCAGATGGGGGAGTTACAGACAGACTGCATCTTTACAATGACTCCTTGCCCTAACAGGCTATCTATTGTGGCTTGAATTCCCTCTTCAGCCTCTGCCAGATACCTGTATTGCTTTTGCAGGGGGGGGGGATCTTTCCCCTCGATGAGCAGTTCCTCCTCTACCTTCCTGCACTCTTCCTTGTCCTTAATCCATACTTCAGTAAATTCCTGGGTCCATGGATCATTGGTCAAGGGGAGAACAGGAACAGGTGCCTTAAGGACTGCGCAGTGGTGTATGGTGGAAACCTCGGAAGGACCCCTGGGACTTGCCACAGTACCCGTTAGCTAGGTCTACTGTTAGCTGGGACTGCTTCAAAAATGGAGTCCCAATGATCCCTTTTTCTTTGCCCTTGTGGACACAACTTTCCATGGTTCCCTTTAGTTTACCTAATTCAAAGGGAACCTTTTTCCATACCAGGGCTTCCTGAGTTTCCCCACCATAACCGCTGATTGCCACAGTTTTACCAGAGGGCTCCCCTGCATTGACCCAGTTTGGGTCCAAGACATTGACGGAGGCCCCCGTATCTACCAAAAGCTGGGCTGAAGTCCCCGGATTCTCAATACTAGCCCTGACCTTGGGTCTCCCCCACTTATCTGGGTGTAGTTTTGCAACTACCTGAGGGGGACCTTGGGAATCGGGCAGCCCTAGCAGATACTGTGGACCTCCCACAATACTTTATCCTGTTCTGGGGTCCTATTGTTATTCCTGGGATTCTCCAATCCCATTGCGGCTATTGGCTGAGAAGCACCCCTGCTAGACCCCTGCCCTCGCTGTCTCCTCAATTCTGCAGCTGCGTCTAGTAACACTTGTAGGGGCTGCATATGATACTGCTTCATATCTGCCCCCAGTGACTTTAACTCCCCCCACACATAGGAACAGAGAGTAAGCTCCCGATTGTTGACTTTGGGGGGGGGGAAGGGTTGCTATAGCTTGCTGGGGCTCCCTCTTGGGAGTAAGTACTGGGTGGCGGGTTTCCGGCAGGTAAGGGTGGAGCTGAGGAGTGGGGGCCACTGTTCATGAGGGTGACTGCCTGGACCAGTTCGAGCTGCTGTTTACGGGTGGTCCGCTTGGTTCCTCCCCCTATCCTCATCAAATCCGCCACTTGTCTAATGCTCAGGGATACCTCTTCCCATGTCATCTGGGATAAGTCCATTCTCCCCATTGCTATGCGGACTGGGACGGCAAGTCCTGCGTACACAGCCTCTTTAAACTCTTGGCTGTCATACTGCATAACTCGCCTCCTGTTCCTCTGAATGGGAACCACCATGTCTGCTAAAAAACCCAGAAGTTTCTTGTGGGAGATATAGGCTTTGGCCTGTTCTCCTGGAGCCTGAACCTCCAAGAGAAACAGTCTCTGCGGGCTCTGTCCCGGAAGCATGACCTGCAGTACCACCTTCATCCATCCACCACAAGTGGCATCATGGATGTCGGTCATGCTCAGTCCCGCTTCAGAGACAGGTGCCTCAGCAGGAGAAGTAGCAGCTCGGGCCAATTGTGTCAGATCTACCACATCTATGTTGGGATACATGTGCCACAATCTCGCTATCCAGGCAATGGCGGTTTCATGGTTCAGTGGGCCAACCTGCTCGGTAATAGCTTTCGTCTGAGTGGGGGTCCACCGAATCATTTCCCTAATCTATTCATGGGTCTCCCTTCCTCCTGCCCCCACACGTTCCACCTCACGGCTCACAATGGGAGTGACAGGTTCAGGCGCTTGCCATGCTGGATTGTAGGGGGGCTGGGGGATGGCATCTATGGGCAGGTTGAGCTCTTCTCTAAGGAACATGGACCCCACCCCGGAAAGATCCTCGGGTCGAACGGCAGCTATTAAACCTTTGTGCAAGTCGAGTTCTCCCCGCAGCCTTTGGATTGCTTCCTCACAAGCTGCATGGCTCACCGTGACCTTCTGTGTCTGGGTTCATTCTGCAAGGCTTGCCCTAGTTGCTCCTTCAATCCCTCTAACTCCTTCTCTGCCCACTCTGCCCTAGTAACGGCCCCGGCACCCTCCTCCTGAATCTTTCTATAGAACGTGGTCAGATTCCATTTTTCAGTGACCAGTTCGGTTTTGTCTCTCTCCAGTTCAGCACATCTAATTGTCAGTTTCTCCACCCTCTCCCTTTCTGTTTCAGCTCTTTTTCCCTCTGCCTCACATCTCTGCTTAGTTTCCTTCAGCAGATCCTGCAAGTCCCCACAAACACACCACAAGGCCCAAGCTGCACAAGCATCTTTCTGGTTCCCCCGGGGCTTGAACTTCTGACAATAGTCAGCATAAGCTTCTCCTCCTGCAACCACTGGGTCCTCCCCCTTAAAACATCCCGGTTCCTATGGGCAATCTCCCTTTTTAACTGACCATATCTCCAATTTAGCCTTGCCATGCTCTTTTCGGAGCGTACCTCCCACTTCCCAGTTGCTGACTGTCACTCCTGACCCTACCCAGGTGTATCTCCTAGTAGGGCCCTGTATCACTTCTATGTTCCAGTGATAGTTTCCTAATTGCCGAAGCAGTCCCCTGCCAGCAACACTTTATTATCATAGACACCCCCACTAGGATCCCTAGATACAACAATCCCATGACTACCCATGCACCACAAAAATCCAGGTTTCCCAACTGTCTTGCACTTAGGACAGCGACCTCTGGACCCCAATACTCCCAAGGCTGTGCTTGGGCTGGATTTGGGGTGGGACCGGCTCCTCCTCAGACCACAATTGCCCAAACATTTTTCTAAATTACAGGTGTTTTTAAACTTCCTATTCCAGACCACCCACTTCCCCACAGCTGTGAGACAACAAATAAAAACCACACAACAAGTTTACAAGTTCAAGACCACCCGCCTCCCCTCAGATTGGACCCACCAGTCTCTGGCTATCACACAAAGACTCCCCAAACTGCCTCTTACAGTTTGGAGATCTATACAATTCTCAACAACCCACAACCCCAACAATTCCTTCCCAACACCCCAGACCCTGATGTGATGTATAAATCCACAGGTCCAGGAGAAGAGAAAGGAGATAGATAGAAAAGAATAGGATTTGGGTTTTTTTTGACTGGCTGTGGCTACGTATGCCTCCGTGGACAATCCTGTGTGGATTACCACATGCCTGCCTGCATTCTCCACCAATCTGTTAACAGGAGACCCATCCCACTCGTGACTATTGGGGGATGGGTTCCCCAATATCCACGGTTCCTTAAACTTCAGGGGGAATTAGCTTAAAAGACTTAAACTGGGGTCTCCACATGTTCAAAAGGATCAAGCTGAGGACAGTACATGCTACAGGCAGTTTATGTACCCTCCCCAAAAAGAAAGAGAGAGAGAGAGACAGGTGTCCAAAAACAACAAGTTTATTGTTATATAAAACAGAGAAACACAGCCCCAGTCTGGCTGGCGGGATTTAAAAGGGGGAAAACACAAATGGCTTGCAGGGAGTATGGTAGGAGGAGATGGGGGGTGTCTGGTGTTGGCTCAGCGGTGGGGAGCGAGAGAACGCGAACGAGGGGGAGAGAGGGAGAGAGAGAGGGAGAAAGACAGGGCTTCCCCAGTTGGCTGGGAAAGTCTGGACCTGTGGTTACCTTTCCTTGACTGTTGAGATGGGACAGGCGGCCCACAGATCCAGCGGAGTTCGGGGGATGGAGGAAGAAAGAAGGGGCAGACCAGAGTCTGGGAGATCTCTTAACTCAGACACGCACAGAGTGACCTGCATGTATCTGGGTCCCAAGATTTCTCAAAGGTTAATGGGAAAACCAGGGGCAGTTAAAGGGTGCTGGACAAAGGAGTTTGGGAGGCTATGAAGGGTCATTTGGGGTATACAATGGGCTAACGAGGAGAGGTTATCTCCATGACAAAAAGGGCTATACTAGATGCACCAGATACCTTTTACACAGGAGGTAAGGGTAAACAAAAAGAGAAGGAAGGGAAAGAAAGGCTTAATGACAGGCTTCAGGACACAATGAGTGTGTGTCTGGTTTCTCCTGGGGAATGCAAAGATAGGATATTGCTGCACTGAGTCATGGCTACCCATCCTTTGTTACAACAGGGTGAGTCTCTCTCCTTAACGACTCCATTCTTTATTCAGAGAGCTCTCCCCTCTAGTCTTTTTCTCAACCTTAGGCTGGTATTTTTCCATGAGCGGTCCCTTTTTGCTAGGAACTAGGGTGGCTGGGCCCAATCCTTATTTTCCATGCCCCCCCCCCTTTCCTCTTGCATCCAGTGTGGGACTTTTCCCCAAGTCTTCTTGCCCTTGGTTACCCCTGTGGGATTTGCCAACCCCCAGGTACAAGACAGTTGGCTATTGCAAAAGGGGGGGTACATCTGGTCTGGGGGGGACCAGGGGTCCTGGCTAACAGTTCTTGAATGGTTTTGCTTATTCCTGACCAGGAGAACCCAGCGAGTGGTACTTGGGGAGTGTTTTTCATCATACCAAAACCTCGCATGTGGTGTCCCGCAGGATTTGGTATTGTCCCCCCTCCTGTTCAATGTATATATGCAGCCTCTCAGCGAGGTGATCAAGAGGTTTGGCGTACGGTGCCACCAATATGCTGATGACACCCAGCTATACTTCTCTTTTTCAACAAACCCAGACCCTGCAGTCTCCGTGCTTACTCAGTGTCTGACGGCTGTGAGGGATTGGATGAGGGCTAATCAACTGAAGCTGAATCCCAACAAGATGGAGGTGATGCTGGTGGGTAAGGCGATGGAGTTAACAGCCCCCCGCATTGATGGGGCCTGTCCTCCATTGGTTACCCAGGTGTGGAGTCTAGGGGTACTCATTGATGTGCAGCTCTTCCTGGATACTCAGGTGGAGGCTGGGGTGAGGGGTACCTTTCACCAATTACATCTGGTACGTCAGCTTAAGCCATATGTTTCGGACTCTGACCTGGCCACCATCATCCATGTTTTCATCACCTCGAGACTAGACTATGATAACACACTCTATGTGGGGCTACCCATGGTGATGGCCCCAAAGCTGCAGCTGGTGTAGAATGCGGTGGCTCATCTCTTGGTTGGACTGGCTGCCGGGAGCACATTACACCAGTGCTCCATTCTCTGCATTGGCTTCCAATAGTCTTCCAAGCCCGATTCAAGGTGTTGGTTTAATGTATAAAGCCCTAAACGGTCTGGACCCTTTCTATCTGTGGGACCACCTCACCCCCACCCCAGGTACTGGACCGGCCCCTGCAGTTATCGGGGGATGCCCTTCTTGTGGTCCCCCGAGTCTTCCGGGCGGTCACGCAGGGGAGGGCATTCTCAGTGGCCGCACCAAGACTGTGGAACTACCTTCCGGTGGGAATACATCTGGCCCTGGACCTTCCCTCCTTTCAAGAAAGCTGTTAGACTTGGCTGTTCCATCAGGCATTTGGTGGGGCAGATGGGTAGAGGGTGGGAAAGGAGAGGGATGGGGGGGAAGTGATATGTTTTTATAATTTTCTATTTTTCTATTTTTATGATTGTTGATTGTTGTTGTTGTAAGCCGCCCCGAGCTGCCTGTGGCAGGAGGGGCGGGATATTAAATCTTTTAAGAAATAATATTTTTAAAAAATATATCTATAGCCCTTTTCACACAGACACTCTAACACTGATAAAATGGGTGTTATGTTTTATTATATAACACCCATTTTATCAGTGTTAGAGTGTCTGTGTGAAAAGGGCCTATGTAGATCCTTCTGGTGCATGTGTGTCTCCTGCAAATAAAAGATGTCAATGCTTTGCTCATAAATTAAGGACTTAACCCTTTCCCTCTTAAATGGTGAGTTAAGATGCTTGACATTCAGGATCATGAATTTAAGCCTATCATACATTGAACTGGTCATGGTATATTTTACCATAATTCAGTACCTTTGCATAAACCCGTTTTATTGGTTCCAAAATCCCGCTCACCTAAGCATTGAACCATCTCATCAAGCAACATGTATGTAAACACTTGTTGAAAATAAGCATAAAACTAAAATTAAAATAAACCTGTTCAAAAAGCATTTTACTTCTCCCTAGGGGGACTGAAGGAGAATATCAACAGCCATTAACAATAATATCAAACCATAATGACTCCCTAGAGTGGTACTTAAACCCTCCTCCCACCTTTCCCTTTCAACAATGAGGCATTAAAAATATGCTCTCATTTAATCTTTATCTGTAACTATTCCCGGTAGCAAAGTACTACTTATCAGAATATTGCTCTTATCAAACTAACATATTTTCTTTCCTTACGTTGGCATAATTGATGCAACAAATATAAACATTAACTGTTCAAATACATATGCTCTCCTCGCAATCATCTATGTTGCCCAGAAGGGCACCCCGTCATATAATTCCCATACAGCAGAGATTATTCCCTCCCTATCCCCTTTCCCTTTTACCCATCCTTCCCTTATTCATTTCAAAATATTGTTTTCTTAAGGTAGTCTTATTCACTTCCATATGTATTTTAAGTTTATCCAAACCAGTCCTCTTCCAGATCCTCTTCTTTCTTCCTTGCCTCTCATATATAGAGTACTCCACTCATATGAAAGGCCTCCAATCTTTATGTCAAATTTCCATGTCCTATGAACTCAGTCTTTATTCTGTAAAAAAAGGAGCTCTGGCTTACCAAACGTTCCTTTGTAGATATTTTCTAGAGAGTCTCTTCTCTCATGAGAGGGCTCTCCCTCTTACGTAATATATTCATTGCTTGTAAAGGAGTCTCTATGCTCTATGCTAAGCCTAATGTCTGAGATCCTTGTCTTTTGAGAGGATCCCATGGTTTATGTGAAACGTCTTTATGCCATACTAGTCACAAAGAGAGTAGTATAGTCCTTAGGAGCCACCTATTGTTCATTGGGTGCATTTTCCCTGTGTTTATAGGAGACTATAAACGACTCCAGATTCTCAGAATCTTGGAGTACCCTTCACTTGCCATTCAAAAGTATGGAGAGGCGATCTGGAAACCAAATTTGGGGTTTCTTTCCTTCCTGTATCAGAATGTACCTATATTTCGCCTACCTCTTCTGTTTAGCTGTTGTTTCATTTGCATAATACGGGGGAAACTTGATTTTACACCCCTGGAATGCCATCTGCCTGTTCTTTCTGGCTAGAGTGAGAAGTTCCTCTTTTTCCTGGAACCTTACAAATGTTCCTATGATGGTGCATGGGGGCTCTGACTCTTTGGGTCTGGCTTGCAGCATTCTATGAGGTCTCTCCAGCTCGACATTGTGATGGTGGGGATGGTCTGGGAAGCACACTGCGAATATCTGCCCAAAAGCTGCTCCATATTGCTTTCCTCCATTCCCTCCTTCACTCACACAAACTTCAAGTTTGGTCTCCTGTTCCTGTTCTCCAAATCTTCGGTTTTGGACATTAGAAAAGCCATTCCCTCCTTCAGTTTAGCAATTACACTTTCCTGTCCCACAGCTTGGTCCTCAATATTTGAGATTCTTTCCTCCACCACATCAAGCTGGCATGTAAGGGCTTCCAGCTTCTTATTTCCTGCCTCTGCATTCACTTGCACTTATTTTCTCCAGGAGTTTATCCTTTAATTTATCCCTCTCCTAGCTAGCCTTTCGGGTACCCTCTCTGATCTCCTCCAAGATTAATGAGAGCTGACTGCTCTCCCCTACCAGAACCTGTGGGTTCCGCTGGCTCTCTGTGCCTTCAGCAACTGCCATGCTGCCCTCCTCCTCTTCAAAGTCCCGCTTAATGCCACAGTTCTGCGACAGCTTGCAATACTGCCTGAGGGTATTCTGCTCACTGATTTTTTTGTTGCCCTCTGCTCCTGAGATCTTTACTCATCTCTGAGCTCTTTCTTTTTGTGTTTTTGCCACCGGGGATAGCACTGGTGACTTTAATTGTGGGGGGAGTGGTTCTCTTTCACTTCTACTCACCATGCATGCCCAATGTGCTGAAATAATACATTATGAGAACAGAAGTGATCTAAAGCATTGAAAAGGACTTCTGCTGTAGCAAACCTGATTATGTTAAAGTTCAGACTCCAGATGCCTTAATTTCCTGATAGGAATTTAAAAGCCACAGGAAAGTAGAGAAATAAACTATATCACAGCTCCCTATCTTTCTTGATATTGGCTTACTACCATCCTCGACATGTCCACTTTCCCCAAACCTGCCACATATCACTTTGATCTCTCTCTTCCAATGAGGTTATCCCACCTGATAGCTTCTGATTCTTCTGCTTGCAATGGACTGACATTTTCATGTTAGGTGTTAGGATGTTGTGCGGGGGGCGGGAAGAGGGGCAGGGCCGGGGCTGGGTTAGGGGTGAGGATGTTGTGCGGGAAGAGGGGCGGGGGTTATGATGTTGTGTGGGGTGGCATGAGGAGGGGCGGGGATGCAGGTTAGGGCTTGGGATGTCATGGGGTGGGGGTCCCTGCCTGACTGTCTACTCCTGCCCAGCTAGTGGGGCTGTGGGCTAGCAGCCCGGCAGACCTAGGCAAAGGCAGCTGGAGCTGGGGCTCTGCAGAGCGATCCTTGAAGCAGCTCGTGGCACCAAATAAATGGAGGACTATTCCCTTTGTCGCCCGGTGCCAAAAAACGAGGCTACTGAGACAGGCTGTTAATTCCTCCACTTTTAAAGTGAAATACTTCCATTTCCATGAAACAACAAGTGTCTCCTGAATATTTTATTGCTACTTCTGTATGTAATCCCCACACCGGAGGGACAGCATGCCAGTTAGTTTGCTTGATGAGCAGTGGAACACTCATAGGCCGTTTTTACATGGATGCCACCATGGGCCCGGTGGGTGAAGATGGGTGGATGAGCACACCCACCGAACATCCATTGGTGCCCAGCAGGGAGACGTTTACACAGACACCGCCACAGGGTGTTGCGGGAAGGAAGGAGAGAGGCCAGCACACACACACCGGGCACACAGCCACCCAGGGCAACACCGAGCAAACACCCATAATGTTTACATGGACCGCCCATACATCAAACCAATGGAAAACCATGCCCAGCACAGTAACAATACAACATGGCTGAGTGAGGGCAGATGAAGCCACGGCACATGGCCCTGACCCTACACTACCAAAATCCAAGCGGACAGGGGTGGAGGGCACTGCAAGATCAAGAGATACAAAGGAGCAGCCCCTGTCAAGTCCCGAGACACGGGCCAGACAGCCGGTTGACATGGACACCCCCCCCAAACCCAGACCCTGCCCACAGACCGCAGTGCACACAAGCACACATGGGAAACCCTGCAGGAGGAGGGAGAAAGGGGACACCAACCAGGGGAGGGGGCTGGGACAGAGCAAAGTCACCAAGAAGAACAGGCAAGCCCTGAAACAGCAGGGGACCACACCACCACCACCCCGGACAGACCACCACCCACAGAACACCCCCAAACCCCGGAACAACATGCCAGGAACAGGACAGCTGAGGTGACACCAGCGGGCACCAAAGCGCAAGCCAGAGCCAGGATCAGAGGGCACAGAGCAGACAGGTGCTTCCCAAAAAACACAAGCCGGCTGCAATGCAGCAGCCCAACAAGTATGGGGCAGGGATGCACAGGGCTCAGGATGAGCCCCACACCATGTCAGGGAAGGGAGGGCAAGGAAATAAAGGGTCACATGGACAGGCAGCCCCCCCTCACACACACACACGCCCCGGAAGACGACAGGGCGGGGGAGACGGGACAAGCCACCTAGAGCAACAGGCTCATGACAGAAATGAACAACCACACACAGTGCCAACGAGCTGGGGTGGTGGGGTGTATCTGATCCCACTGTTGGGCCAGTGACCCTGAACCCCACTCCAGTGACCCACTCAGGCACAGTCCAATCAGAGTAATTGCCACAGCACATGCAGGAACAGCCGCCCCTGCTCCAGCTTTCAAGTACCCATGGTAACAATGCCTGCACTGAAAGGGAGAGGGTGGGGGAGTGCGCCACTGGGGCAGGACAAGGCCGCAACAACCAAGAAGCCCACACAAAGGGGGGGGACACACACAAGGGCAACCCTCGGATCACCAATTACACCCTGGCCTCAGCACAAAGACGCCCGCTGGAACTGACAGGCCAATCCCCGCCATCCCCGGCACCTACGGGAACACAAGCACAGCAGCCAGAAGGGAGGAGGAGGTGGGGATGGGGATGGGGATCCAGCAATGATAGGGGGAAGTGCTGTGGTCACCACCTGAGAGCTCGCAAAAGCCCTACCACCCACACCAGGCCCTCCCAGTCAATGCCCCCAGGACCTGACCATCCATGAACCCAGAATCTGTATGGTAATGTGACCCCATTGGAGCAAGCACCCACCCTAACACATCTCCATGATCCCCCCCCAAGAGCCGATCCCCAGCATACCACACCCAGGNGAGCTCGCAAAAGCCCTACCACCCACACCAGGCCCTCCCAGTCAATGCCCCCAGGACCTGACCATCCATGAACCCAGAATCCCAGGGCCAGGTGCTGGAGGTGATAGGCAGGGCCCCGCAGCACAGTAGCACCTAGTAATAAAGACCCACGAGCTGCAAGTGCTCACAAGGTGCACGGGCACCCCACAGCACCAGAGCTGAAGTCCAGCCCACCCCACCCCCCGGTATGGCTGGCCAGATCAACAGCACATCCAGCATATGTATGGTAATGTGACCCCATTGGAGCAAGCACCCACCCTAACACATCTCCATGATCCCCCCCCAAGAGCCGATCCCCAGCATACCACACCCAGGACACAAGCACCAGCACCTGGGGCAGCCGCTGGCACAATAGGGATGGACGAATGCCGTTCAGAAGTTCAGAGTTTGGACCGAACTTGACCAGTTCAGTCAACCAAACTGAACTTCTGAACCAAACTCGATTTTCAAACTGAACCGAACCGAATTTCTGAACTCGGTTCTGTTCGCCCATCCCTATAAGATAATATTCCATTTAATTCAATGGGGTTTGAATTTCCGAACTCTGTTAGGAAGTTCAGTGTTTGACCGAACCGAACTCGATTTTCGAACCAAACCAAATTGAATTTCCGAACTCTGTTCTGTTCACCCATCCCTATGGCACAGACCCCCGCCCCCCCAGACATGGCACAATAACAGAGTCTACTGAGCTAAGCAAACGTTTATTGGCATAGGGACCGGTAAGTAAGATGCCAGTGACATAGGGGTAGCAACCCAGGCTGCACGGAAGGAGCAAAGCAATGGAATCATGGGGCCCATGGGGTTCAGAGGCAGACCTGGTAGGAAAGCATCATTAGACAGACCCACAACCTGCACCAAAGTAGACAGATTGGGAGGCGGATGGATCACGTAGGTGAATGTAAGCCAGCAGCATGGCCAAAAGGGAGCAATAGCACTGGTCCATCACAGAGAGGGGGGATCCATGATGGAGGTTGCAGCAATGGTGGGATCATGGTGCTGGCACTGGGCGCTCAGGGAACATGGGCCCCTGGACAATACCATTCCAGGTAAAGAGGCCCTGGCAGTATCCACGGGCATGCATATGGGCATCCACCATGAAGCAGGACAGGAGGGGGTGTCCTGGTCAGCAACTGCTCTGACATCTGAACGGCTCAGCACAGCTCTCAGGGCAGCCCTCTCCAGCAGTGTGGGGCTCCTGGTCAGAAAGGGCCCATCAACATCAGGTGGAAGCAAGCCAGGTTCCCCAAGGCAGTCCTGGCAAGCAGATTGAGGGCATGCAAAGCCACAGGTATGCATGAGGATACATGCATACCAGCTCGCTACATACGACCCACCAGCCTGGAGGGCCAGACCAAACTCATGATGACCGGCCACCTGGAGAACAGCAGCAAGCTCCTGGGGTTCCCATGGTGGGTGGGGGCCCACCATTAGGTCAGCATAGGGGCGTGAATCTGAGCTCCCTGACATGTCTCTGGTACTCCAGAACCCCAAATGGTTGATCCAACAGCCACATGTAACAGGACAGGAGATTGAAGCCATCACCCACAGAAAGGGGGTCACTCACCAACAGCTGAACATCGCTGCTCTGCCACAGGGTTACCAGCAGCATGGTGGCACACACCGGTCACTCCTCCCATGCCCAACGATCGAAAACATGGCCCATTCCACAGCTGGACATGGCCTGCACAAGGGCTGTGAGCTGGAGCGCAACCAAAGTGGATGGTGAGCTGCAGTGTTTGAGCTTGAATGGGGCCAGAGCAGTCAGCTATCTGGAGGGTGACCTTGAGCAGCTGATAGCATCCGGGTTCGGTGGGTCTGGGAACCTCAGTCCCACGCACAGGGAAGACCCATGCCCACTCGATAAGAGGCAGGGAGGCAGGATAGGGCCCGGGGGAGGAAGGAATGGGAAACCATCAAGGGGCACAAAACATTTTACACAGCACAGCAGGACGGCTGCTTACCTGACAACAGTTGTCCCAGAGAATGGGGGACCCATGCTGCATACCACATGTCCACCATATGATGCAGGAGCTTGGGCAGCAAGGGGGCGGGCAGTAGGAGTTTGTGGTCCAGGCGATACAATGGAACCATTCCAGGCAGCCACTGAATGCAGATGCGTTGGCCTAGCATACCGCTGGTGCCCAGTACACAGGGGTAGCATCACGGAGACCCCGGACATGTGTGCATGCCACAATCAGAGTGCTGCACCAAATGCTGACGCCCTGCGACCCATTCACCCATCCACATAAGGGAGCGGGGTCGACTGCTAGGGCGTGGTGTGTTGGTTGCAGTGGTTGTGGAGAGGAGAGAGTTTAGTGAGAGCAATAGAGGGAGCAGAGGGAGTGAAGTGGGGGGGGATGGAGAGCAATTGAGACGCGTACGTGTGTGTGACCGTGGGGCGTGTGAGGGAGCAGTGTTACGTGCGTGGAGTGCTGCCTGCGGATGAGAGGGTGTGTGCGAGGGGTGACATCACAGGGTGGCTAGCTGGTTTAGGGTACCCGAGCACAGGGTGGGTTGTTGGGTTGCAGGCTGATGGGTGGTCACTGGGTGTGTAGATAGGTTCAGGGGGAGTGGTCATGGCGGTGGGAGCACGATGCCGATTGTGGGCACCCCGCATGTGCAAGCTGCCCTGATCACCATCCTGGCCACATGTTTCAGTCTCCTAGCGCAGGTGTTCAAGCAATTGACTGACCTCCTGCACCCAGCCCCCCGCTGGTATACCCATGGCCTACGCCACCAGAGAGCAGCCAACCTGCGCCACGTGGCAATGGTGCAATGGGCACAGAGGATCAAAGCAAGGTGCCAAGCGATGGCGGGGATGGCAGCATCGCACCACATCTGCTTCGTCCTCTCCAGATTGCCCCTCAACATGTTTGGCCGTCAGATGACCCTACCCATGCGACAGCTGGATTTGATGCGATAACTGGTGGGAGAACATACTGGTGGCCTGAAATGATGAGGAGTGGACCGACCACTTCTGGATGACTCGCTCCCTGCTGATCTGAATCGGTGAGGTCCTCAGCCCCCACCGCCGCAGGAATGTTACCAACATGCGCTTCCCTTATCCCCAGGGATGCAGGTGGCAATGGCCGTATGGTGCCTAGCAACCCCCAATTCTTGCCCGAGTGTCAGTGAGCGGTTTGGTGTGGGGGCAGCGATGGTGAGCAGGGCACTTCATGATGTCTGCGACCTCATAGTCAAACTGCTCCTGGAGCAGGTCATCCAGCTCTGGGACCCGGAGGTGGTGATCCAGGGCTTTGAGGTGATGGACTTCCCACATTGCATCGGTGCTATCGATAGTACTCACATCCTGATCTCCCCCCGCCCCAACGCCAAGACCAATTACCTGAACAGGAAGCAAGCGTTCTCTGTGAACCTGCAGGCAGTCGTTGATCACCGATGCCTGTTCATCGATGTGTATAGAGGCCACTCAGGGAGGAGTCATGATGCTTGGATCCTACGCTCCTCCCCCTTCTATACCGGGATGTTCGATGGGGAGATAGCCCTGAAAATGTTCAGGATGATTGAGGTATATCCATGGCTCCGGTTGTTATAGGGGATCTCGCCTACCATCGGACCCCATGATGAGGTCCTATCCCATTGCCCACACCCCCAATCAGGTGCTCTTCAACGAGTGCCTGGCCTCTGTAAGGTGCGTGGTGGAGCGGACCTTCGGTCTGCTCAAGAATGAGGTGGCACCTCCTGCTTAACCGGAGCCAGTTTGGCCTGCAGTACACCCTCATCCTTTTCTTGGCAGCCTATGTGCTCCATCACATCTGTGAGACTGGTGGGACTGCCTTGAACTATCCCCCTTCTGTACAGAGACAGAGCCCGGTGCCCCTGTACCAGCATGTTCAGGGTGGGGCCTTCAGATGGATTTTGGAGGAGAACCGTGACGCCCTATGCAGGTGCATAGTAGTCTCAATGGCCACGGACTGACCGTGGCCTATAGATGTCCCCCTTCCAACAGTCCTGTATCACTGTAAACCATGCACCAATACATAGTGCTGTCTACCCCTGTTCCTGCCTGTCTTGTTATAATAATAATAATTTATTACGGCCGAAGCCAAAAAATAAAACAAACAAATACAGCATGTAACAACAAAATTTAAAAGCCTGTCTTGTTTGACTGTTGACATGGGGACCTCCCATGGTCTGTTGGCTGGTGTGGTGCCAACGTGGGTCCCTGATCCCCCATGCCACCATGGCAGCGCTGCCCATTGTTGCAACCTCCTACCTTGTGTACTGGACATCCCGTTGAACCTCATGTGAGATATCCCTTGTACTGGAGTCCTACTGGCTATGGCAGTGTGTGTGTGCTCTCGCACACCATCCCAACCGCACAGTGCATGTGTGGTATGGCACCCTGTTGTGCACCCTGACCTGTCCTGGAGGAAATGGATGGCTGTCATGTGCAGGGTGGTCTTAGCCCTGGGTTCCCTGGTCGTCCCTCGCCATTTCCACCACCTGTTGGTGGGGATGGGATGGTGATGGTGTGATGTCTCATGCTGTCACCTAACATCCTTGTTACTGTACACCTCTCCATCCCCTCCATGATGGTTTCTGGGTCTCTACAGGGTGCATTTCCATCCCTCCCCTCCATCCCTTCCTGTGACTGGCAGTCCCGGTCCCTTGATCCGTGCCCTTGACCGTGCCCTCTGGGTTGCACTGGTCTGATAGGGCATGCATGTGAGCTGTTGGGCCTGCCTGCCCTGCAGCTGTTAGCCCCCAGTTCCCTGGCATTGGCCACCACTGTAACCTACTGCTGGCTTCCTTATGTTGGGAGCTGGCGCACCCATGTCCTCCTTCACTTCTCCTTTAAGGGCTCTCAGTCAGGCATTCGGCGTCTCTCTCGGTGGGTGTGTCTGCTTGCGGGCTCCTGTGGGGCATCTCTAGCTGTGTCTCTCTGGTTTCGGTGGACCCTTCCCATGGGTGGGTGTGTTTTGCTGTTTACATAGATGGGTGGGTATTGAACACCCACCTCCACCCACGGAGCATGTCGGCTCTTTCCTGGCTGCTCCATGGATGTTGATGGGCATTGGTGGGTGTGTTGCGGAAGCACGCATATCCACTCGTTGATGTTTACATGGACGTTCTCCCACCCATCCAATGGGTGTTCATGGGTGTTGGTGGGTGGGTAGTGTCTGTGTAAAAATGGTCATAACCTTCCCTCCTGGGGCTAAATCTTAGACTGCTTGCTTGGTGTTGATATCATCATTACCCAGGAGAAATTGCAATAAAATCAGAGATTTGGCCTCCAAGCCCTCATTTTTACAATCTGCCTCTAGAGAGTATAATTAGCCTGGTAAATATTTCAGGGTCCGTCAGATCACCCTCCCTGGTATTTCCAAGATATCCTGCCCATGATACTGGAGCACATAGACATTTCCACAAAGCACAATCAGTAACCAGTCAGCAATTTTCCATTATACCACATGCCTGTGCAGTTTATTTCTCCTGTCATCTCTGTGCTAGTAGCATGGGGAAAGACTGTTGTAAATTTCATTTTGAAGGGGGTGAATGTTGGCTGGGTCAGCCTGGCAGTGGGCAATCAGCCATTTGCCAGAGCAGGTGGATTCCAAGTACTTGTGACGTCATGTTCTTGGCACAGTCTTCCTCCAGATGCTGCTGTGTGGAGGTTCCTGGAACAGGGTGCTAACAAACATGATGCTGGCCCAGATGGCCCACTTGGACCTGCCTGGGCCAGTGTCATTCCCTGCATGTTTGATCCAGGCCTGCCAGATGTGGGCCCAGTTCAAGCCCTGGTGGGGTGGCAGCCGGGCTGGAAACATGGGACCCATGGTCTGGCCCCATGATCTGCCCAGCCGGACCTTGTGCTTGTAGAAGGAGCCTGTAAAGTAGTGGTGGGACCCCGGGCCCATTACCGGTTACCGGATTTACCGGTTACCGGTTCCCCGAAAACCGGATTCCTGGTTTAAATCCGGTATACCGGTACCGGATTTATTTCATTGGTTTCAATGGGGCGCTGTGTCCCCATTGAAACCAATGAAATAAATTAAATTCCCTCCCCCTCCCCCTCCCAGGCTGCGCGGGTGGAAGGGGGGACACCCCCCACCCACCCTGCCCAGCCTGGCTTTTTGTTTAAAAAAAGAGTAAGCGCGACCCCGAGGCGAGGCGAGCCCACCCCCCAGCACCAGCGGCCGCGGCGTCCCCGCAGCCGCCGGTAAGTATGACCCTGACCCGATCCCTGGGGGGGGTGTTTAACACCCCCACCCCCTCCAGGGATCACCCCTACTAAAGGCTCAGTGCGCTTGCCGCTCTTACCTTTGGGAGCTCCGGCGGCGGCGGGCGGTCCGGCGGCCTCAGCGCCGGCTGTGGCTGCCGGCGTCAGGACGCTCTAGGCCTTCCGGTGAAACCCGGAAGTTCCCCGGAAGGCCTAGAGCGTCCTGACGCCGGCAGCCACAGCCGGCGCTGAGGCCGCCGGACCGCCCGCCGCCGCCGGAGCTCCCAAAGGTAAGCGCACTGAACGTTAGTAGGGGTGATCCCTGGGGGGGGGGGGGTGTTAAACACCCCCCCCCCGGGGATCGAGTCATACTTACCGGCGGCTGCGGGGACGCCGCGGCCGCTGGTGCTGGGGGGTGGGCTCGCCTCGCCTCGCCTCTGGGTCTTTCTTTACTCTTTTTTAAAACAAAAATCCAGGCTGGGCAGGGTGGGTGGGGGGTGTCCCCCCTTCCACCCGCGCAGCCTGGACTCGGGGAGGGTTTTTTTTTTAAAAACTTTTTTGCTGGGGCTTTAATTTTTTTTACATTGCAGCCATTTTTAAATGGCTGCAATGTAAAAAAACCGGTACCCCGAAATCCGGTACCGGGTCCGGATTACCGGGCCGAATCCGATAATGCCGGTACGCCCGATACCGGCATTATCGGATACCGGATTCTACCGGTTTCCCACCCCTACAGTAAAGTGAAAACTCTGCATTACCAGGGTTCTGGTATACAACCAGAAGCACCTAACTACTTACTACAAGCATAATTAGAGACCTGAGCTGGGAAGTGTAAAATACTGAAGAGTATGAAGGTGAGGCAGCCAGCAGCATAGGGTTATTTCTTTTCTTTATTAATGGCATCAGCATAACAACAAGGCCTACACAGCCAGGCCTTTATTTTTTTCTCAGAGCTCCCCTTGCTAGCAGTATTCCAGCCAGACTCCCTCTACTGGCTAACTGGGTAACTTCTAAGATCTGGTCTGAACTTGCTCCAGACTTCTGTCTGCTGAAACTACTACAAAACATGGCGTGGATTCATCAACATTACAACAAGGTCTTGCCCAGGGAATGCTATTGGGAGCTTTAGGAAGAGGCTTGTACTAATGACAAAATGGTCTGACATCACCCAAGCTGGGGTCCTAGTTGCTCCTGTGCTCTGAAGACCCTATAATAGTCATATGCAGGTGTAAAGCTGTGGAGGCCTAACCTTTCAGTGTGTGCTGGGGAAACAGGAAGACACCGGGGAAATGGTGGCTGTGCAGTGTTTCTGTTTACTGTCTCCTCTGGTTACAAGCGTCGATCCCAGCCCTTGCATCATAGCTGGGAAGGGGGATCAATTCCTGAAAACTGTCCAAAGGCTATAACCAGAGATGTGAAACCACATTGCCCTCTGCCTAGTAGCAGCTCTCCCTGTCCTCCTCCTCCCCCCATCCCCTGACAACAACCCAAAATATGAGGGGCATGAGCGACTTGGAGTGGGTTACAAATTCAAAAAATAAAGCAATAATAATAATATAAATATAAATTCACACTATATAAATATAAATATAAATATAAATATAAAAGCACACTAAAACACCCAACATTGTACATAAAATGAAGATACCCTCCCCCCAACCTAACTAACCCATCCCACCCAACTCCACACCACCACAAGAGTAACGGAAATGGCATGCAAGGGTGTCCCGTGACGCCCTTGTTGCATAACAACTTTAGCATTGTTATGGAAGCATCTAGCTGGGCTCCTGTGAGTAGCTGCACAGGAAATCATAGAATCTTAAAGTTGGAAGTGACCTCAGAGGTCATCTAGTCCAACCCCTTGCTCAATACAGGAAATCCGTAGCTACAGCATCGCTGACAGATGGCCATCCATCCTCTGTTTGAAAACCTCCAGTGAAGGAGAGCCCGTCACCACCCTAGGCCTGTTCCACTGTCAAACAGCTCTTACTGTTGGGAAGTTCTTCCTAATGTTTAGCCAAAATCTGCTTGTAATTTGAGCCAATTAATTCTATAGTCCTGCCATCGGGAGCAACGGAGAACAAGTCTGCTCATCTTCTATGTGAGAGCCCTTCAGATATTTGAAGATGGCTCTTATGTCTCCCCTTAGTCTTCTCTTCTCTAGGCTAAACATACCTAGCTCCTTCAACCTTTCCTCATAGGACTTGGTTTCCAGACCCCTGACCATCTTCATCACTCTCCTCTGAACCCATTCCAATTTGTCAATGTCCTTCTTAAAATGCGATGCCCAGAACTGAACACAAAACTCCAGATGAGATCTGGCCAGCGCAGAATAGAGTCAAACTATTATTTCTCGTGACCTGAACTCTATGCTTATGTTAATGCAGCTTAAAATTGCATTAGCCTTTTTAGCAGCTGCATCACACTGCTGCCTCATGTTCAGCTTGAGATCAACTACAACCCCTAGATCCTTTTCACATGCACTGCTGCCAAGCCAGGCATCACCCATCCTGTACTTGTGCATTTGATTTTTCTTACCTAAAGTCAGAGGTTTACATTTATCTCTGAATTTCATTTTGTTAGTTTGGGCCCAGCTTTCCATCCTGTCAAGATCATTTTGAATCTTGTTTCTGTCTTCTAAGGTGTTAGCTACCCCTCCCAGTTTTGTGTCAACTGCAAATTTGATAAGCATCCCCTCTACTCCTTCATCCAAGTCATTAATAAAGGTGTTGAACAGTACAGGGCCCAGGACCAAGCCCTGAGGCACCCCACTTGATACCTCCCTTCTCATTGATGGGGAGCCATTATGAGCCCTCTCTGTGAGCAGAGATCCTGTAGTGTCCTCGGGAAACTGCATAGAATACTGCAGATCCCTACTCCCATTTCCTGTAGACCCATGGTTTCCTCCTACCCATCCTCCAAAATTCAGGTGATGAGATTTTGATATGGGAGCCAGGTATAACAGAAGAGTGAAGGCATGAAGTGTATAGTAAGGGTGAATTGGCAACATTGGCTGAAGTTTCCATTTCATGGAATCCTAGAGCTGGAAGGAACCCCAAGGATTGTCTAGTCCAGCCCCCTGCCATTAAGCAGGATGCTTATTATATACACCACCCCAGAGAGATTATCTTTACAGACCTCCAGTGATGGGGCCTCTACAGCCCCCATTGACAAGTTACTCCACTGCTAAACTGTCCTGTAGTTAGAAAATTCATCCTAATGTTTGGCCTCAAGCTTTTCTCCTTTAATTTAAACCCATTTCCTCTGGTCCTGTCCTCAGTGACCTGAGAGAGTTGGGCACCAGTTTGCTTGTCAGTCTTTTACATATCTGAAAACAACAATCATATCCTCTACCATTCATCTCCTTTTTTGAGGCTAAACACACCTAATTTGAGTTATACTGTTCTTAGAATCATAGGGTTGAAAGAGACCTCAGAGATCATCTAGCCCAATCCCTGCTCCAAGGCAGAATGCCCTAGACCTACAGCATCTCAGACAGATGTTTTTCCAGCCACTTCTTGAAATCATTCAAGGAAGGAAATCCACAACCTCCCCGAGCAACTAATTTCATTTCCCAACTGCTCTTACACTTAGAAAGTTTCCCCCTAATATTTGACCAAAATCTACCTCACTGAAATTTGATTGCATTCCCTCTTGTACTATCTCTCACCCCCCTCTCTCCCCTCTTCTCCCCTCTCCTCCTTCCCTCTCACTTGCTCCTCCCTCTATTTCTCTCCCCTCTGCTCCGGCCTCCCAGTAAGCCTGTCATCGCTCCCCAATGTCCCCACACCTCCTCCTCCTCCCCCCACCTCTTTCCCCCTACCCTTCTGCCCCATTGTCCACCCCCCACCGATCACATCACCCCCCCTTCCCCTAATATTATCTCCATTCCCTGTCTCCCCCTTGAACAACTCCCATTCTCCTGTTCCCTTTGGAACTGTCGCTCCTCTGCTAATAAAACCCCCTATATCCATGATCTTTTCTTCTCTCGCTCCCTTCACCTACTCGCCCTCACTGAAAACTGGATCTCCCCCACCGACTCTGTCACCCCTGCCACCCTCTCCTTCGGAGGTCTCTCCTTCTCCCACCAGCCCCGCTCCGAAGGCCAGGATGGTGGCGTAGGCCTCCTCCTCACCTCTTCCTGCCAGTTTCGACCACTCCCCCCTCTCTTTCCTTCCCCTCCTTTGAGTCTCACTCCGTATGCCTCTACTCCCCTCTCCACCTCCATGCTACTGTCCTCTACCACCACCAGCCCCCCACACACACACGGCTCCCTCTCCTCCTTTCTCTCAGAGTTTGAGTCCTGACTCACCTTATTCCTCTCTGATGACATCCCCACACTCATCCTTGGCGACTTCAATGTTCATGTTGATGCACCCTCTCAACCTTGAATCGCTCTCTTCCTCTCCTTAGTCTCCTCCTTTAATCTCCACCTCTGGACTAGCTCCCCCACCCACACTGATGGTCATTTTCTTGATCTCGTGTTCTCTAGGAACTGTTCTGTCTCTGATCTCTCCTTCGAGCCCCATCCCATATCTGACCATTTCCTTGCCTCCTTCAACCTCTCCCACTGCTCCCCCTCCTCTTCCCCATCTCCTCGTCCCTTCCGCAATCTGCAGGCTATTGTGCCCCAGGACTTTGCCTCCTCCCTCTCTCCTCTTCTCTCCTCAGTCTTCTCCTCCTCCTCCTCCGATTCTGCCATCTCCACCTTCAACTCCTTTCTCACCTCCACCCTCGACTCCCTTCCCCCCTCTCCTCCCACCCAGCTCATTCCCATAACCCTTGTCCTTGGCTCACCCCCACCATTCGCCATCTCCGCTCCTGCACCCAGACTGCGGAATGCCTCTGGCGCAAATCCCACTACCACACTGACTTCCTCCACTTCAAATTCTGCCTCTCATCGCTCAATTCTGCTATCTCCATCGCTACACAGCAGTACTATGCCTCCCACATTGAGTCCTGCTCCCGGAACCCTCGCCACCTCTTTTCCACCTTTGACTCCCTTCTCAATCCCCCTGTCCTCCTCCTCCCTCTTCTCTCTCCGCTCAGGTTCTTGCTCTCTTTTTCACCTCTAAGATCGACAAGATCTGCCTGGAAATCACTTCCGAATCCTCTCTCCCACTACTCCCCCCTCCCTCCTCCCCCCAACTCTCTTCTGTCCTACTTTCCTCCCACCTCCCTTGAGGAAATCTCCTCCTGGCTCTCCTCCTCCAACCCCTCCACTTGCCCCCTGGACCTCATTCCTTCCCGCCTCCTGACTTCCATGGTTTCTACCATCACCCCTCCCCTCCTGCACATCATCAACCTCTCCCTCTCTACCAGCTCCTTCCCCTTTGCCTTTAAACATGCCACTGTCTCCCCCATCCTCAAAAAGTCCACTCTGGATCCCTCTGAACCCTCTAATTACCGTCCTGTCTCACTCCTCCCTTTTGCTTCCAAACTCCTTGAACGGGTTGTCTACTCTCGTTGCCTTGACCTTCTCTCCGTCAACTCCTTCCTTGAACCCCTCCAATCTGGCTTCCGCCCCCTTCGCTCCACTGAAACCGCTAAGATCACCAACTATCTTCTTATGGCTAAATCCAACCGCCTTTACTGTATAATTGTCCTCCTTGATCTCTCTGCTGCCTTCAACACTTGACCACTCGCTCCTGCTTGAATCACTTCACTCCCTTGGATTCTGGGACTCTGTCCTTGACTGGTTCTCCTCCTACCTTTCTGACTGCTCCTTCAGTGCATCTCTTCCTAACTCCTACTCCTCCTCCTCCTCCCTACACCTCTTAGTCAGGGTTCCCAAGGCTCCGTCCTTGACCCTCTCCTCTTCTCTATCTACATCCTATCCCTAGGCAAACTCATTACCTCCCACGGGTTCCAATACCACCTATACACTGATGACACTCAACTCTATCTCTCCACTCCTTCCCTCTCCCCCTCTGTTCAAGCTCGTCTCACCAACTATCTCTATGATATTTCTGCCTGGATGTCTCAACACCAACTCAAACTGAACATGGTGAAAACTGAACTCCTTATCTTCCCTCCCAATCCTTCCTCTCCCTCTTCCCTGTCAATTACCATTGACGGGGTCTCCATTCTCCCTGTCCCCCATGCCCGTAACTTGGACTTCATCTTCGACTTGCACCTTACCTTCAAACCCTACATTGACTCCATTGCCAAATCCTGCCGCTTCTCCCTCCACAACATTGCTAAGATCCGCCCTTTTCTGTCTGTCTCCTCTGCCAAAACTCTCATTCATGCCCTAGTTATCTCACACCTCGACTATTGTAACCTCCTCCTTGCTGGCCTTCCCCACTCTCACCTTTCTTCCCTCATCTCTGTTCAAAATTCTGCAGCCAGGATGATCCACCTAGTCCGTCGCTTTGACCATGTGCTGCCTCTCCTCTCCTCTCTCCACTGGCTCCCTCTTCTTGAGTGTATTCTGTACAAGCTCCTTGTCTTCACTTACAAAGCCCTTCACAACCTCACTCCCCCTACCTCTCTGCCCTGATCTCCCTCCAAACCCATTAGAGCACTCTGCTCCTTTTCTATCCCCTCCCTCATCCTCCCATGCCTCCCCTGCTCCCCCAACCGCCTTTGTCCCCTCTCCCTCGCTGCCCCGCATGCCTGGAACTCCCTCCCTGCCCTCGTCCGCCTTGCCCCCACCCTCCACGCCTTCAAATCCCTCCACAAAACCCACCTCTTCTGCTCCGCCCTTCCTCACTCCTGCTAATCATCCCCACGCAGGATTATCCCCCACCTGTTATCTGTAAACTCCCAATTTACTGGAACCAAGCCAAGAACGTGTACCTGAGTTCCTGCATCCTCATGAATGTCACATCCCTTGTCTCTCCCTCTGTTCCCCTTTCCCTGTCTCCCCTCCCCCTGTCTTTAAATTGAAAGCTCTCAGGCAGGGACCGTGTCTATCTTGTTTTTTGTAAAGCACCAGGTACATCGCTGTCACTATATAAATGCGAATAATCATCATCATCATCATCATCATCTGTGACAATGAAGAACAAATGTTCTCCACTTCTTTGTGGCATCATTGTAAATACTTGAAAACTGCTGTTATGTCTTGCCTTAGTCATTTTCTCCCCAGATTAAACCTACACAGTTTTTCAGCCTTTCCTCACATGGCTTGCATTCTACCCCCTTTATCATCTTGCTTGCTCTCCTCTGAGTCCTCTGCAATTTGTCTGGAATCCTCTCTTCTGAATACTCTTCAGTTTGTAAAGAATCCTTCTTGAAGTAATGGAACACAATATTCTAGGTGAGGCGTCACCCGTGCCAAATAAAATGGCACCATTGCCTCCCTTATCTTAATTTCCTGTCCTGAGCTGCCATGGTATTGTAGTGCATGTCTAAACAACTTCTGTGTTCATGCCAGAGGTGGCTGCATTTCATTGATGTGGATAGTTACATAAGTCTGGAAAGTTCTCTTAGATCCTGTGGAAGGAAGTTACTAGTACAATTAGTATTGTTAATGGTTGAATTCTTCCCCTTTAAACTTAAAAGCTACATCAAGGAAGAGAAGGGAGCATTTAGCACACTTGTTTGCTGAACTAGATCAATGGTTTTTAATAAAAGCACATAGTGCCCAGAGGAACCACTGAGATGTATTGTAAAGTATATCCACAGTGTAACAGGGACAGAATGACTCATCTTTGCTTCCCAGCCCTCTGGCCTGACTCAGAACACTTACATGAAACTCCTCTTGGACCCACTGACATGCCCTCAGGTCTTATGTACACTCATATTACCACTGGTTTGACCAAGCATGGTACTTAGTATTATTTATATAGTGCCAGCAATGTATTCAGCACTGAACAATCATTAAAATTGGAAGTCGGTCCCTGTCCCAATCTAGGCGAGACAAGGGAGGAGAGACAAGGGAGAAGGGAACACAGGGAGATACAGGGATACATTCACAAAGCTGAGAAGTCACAGGTGCATGTCCTTAGCTTGGTTAAAGAGAAGGGGACCCTGTATGAAAGGGCCCTATGTAGTGCTGTAACTCGGTCCTTGGTTTTCCTCAGAATTTACCGAGGGCGGGGGCATTTGGTTGCAGTTTGCCAAGTCCTGATTTTCCGAAGATCTGCCCTGAAGATTTAGGACTTGGTCAAACCTCAACCGAGTGTAGGCGGGGGGGGCAGAGGGCAGTGGGTGGAGGGAACAGAGCAGCAGGGGCTGGGCGAGGGAGAAAATTGGCCAGCATTGGCCTGGGAAGGGGGGAGTGAGGGCCTAGCAGAGGGTCAGGTGTGTGGTATCTACTAGGGGTGGGAAACCGGTAGAATCCGGTATCCGATAATGCCGGTATCGGGCGTACCGGCATTATCAGATTTGGCCCGGTAATCCGGATCCGGTACCGGATTTCAGGGTACCGGATTTTTTTGCATTGCAGCCATTTAAAAATGGCTGCAATGTAAAAAAACTGCCCCAGCAAAACTGTTTAAAAAACCCTCCCCGAGTCCAGGCTGCGTGGGTGGAAGGGGGGACACCCCCCACCCACCCTGCCCAGCCTGGCTTTTTGTTTTAAAAATAGAGTAAGAGAGAAGAGTGACCCCGAGGCGAGCCCACCCCCCAGCACCAGCGGCCGCGGCGTCCCCGCAGCCGCGGGTAAGTATGACCCGATCCCTGGGGGGG